>JAOANK020000022.1:2524248-2537037 GCA_026257165.2 Telfairia occidentalis | reverse complement strand
CAGACAACCCAACCCAACCCAACCCGAAATTATAAGGGTTGGGTTGGGTTGGGTTACAACCCTAGATAGGGTTATTTGGGTTGCCAACCCGAATTTTCGGGTTTGTCCAAAAAACTCCTCTAACCCGACCCAACCCAACCCGTGTACACTCCTACTTATAACACACATTAATGGCAAAAAATAGTTGCCAAATTAATTCAACAAAAATATTATTAGAAATTAAAATATAAAAACGAGACGTTACAAAATAAAAGTTAAATTTCAAACTTAGGGATTAAAGTGTAACTATTCTGAAATTTAGGGACGAAGTAAAAACTAAATTCAAAATTCAAAAATAATAAAAGTGTAACGTTTTAAAATTTAAATAACATATGTAAACTAAACTCAAGCAAAAATTTCCCTGAAATTTAGAAGCCATATGAAACGAAAGCAACAATTACTTTAAAAAGAAAAATAATGAAAGATTCCATTCAAATGCGCGTGACCTTTTGTTTTAAATTTGATTTTAAAAATATATATATAATTTGTTGACTTTAAAGTGGTAAAATAAATGTAATGTGGTGTCGATGTTCAGAGTCGGCCACTTCGAATCCTTCAAAAATATATACAAATCTACACAACACGCGCAAACAAAATCGTCGTTTTTTACTATGTTTTTATTTTATTTTATTTTGAATATCAATAGCACTTTAAATCACTTTAAAAAAACAAAGAAAAGAAAAAAAGATATTTTTTGCAATCTTGACACGTCACCAAGGAAAAAGGTTAAAACCAAACCTTAAAACAATCTACTTGGAGTTGGGGAAAGAACTCCAAAACTCAATTTCCTCTACAAAATTCTTTAATCTTCAAAACACATGAAAGAGGACTTATAATAAATCTTTATTTAATAGTATTTCTTTTAATGGATTATTTTGGTTTAATTTTGGCCACTAAAGCCATAACTATTGTAGTTTTTTTTTTGGGGGGTGAAATTTTAGCTTATAAACACTCATTCTACTCATGCATTTCTTTACTTTATTATCTACTTTTTTTAAAAAAAAAATATTTTCAAAATGAAGCCAAATTTTAAAAAGAAAAAAAAAATGTAGATTTCAAAAATTTATTTTCATTTAAAAAAAAAATCAATTTTTAATCTTGAACTTGTCGAATTGTATCAATTTTGACTCTAAATTTGAATTTCATCAAATTAGACTTTTGACTTAAATAAATGCTAGATTTTAACTCTCTATTCAATTTTCACTAATCTACTTATTAATTTTGACAAAACCTAATATGAAATTTTTTTGTAAACTCACATATTTCAATAAAATAAAACATTTCATAAATTAAGTTAGATTGATGCACAGATTAACTATTGAATAACTTTGACAAAACCCACTCAGTTTGAACAAAAATTTAGTCTTAATGCAGTGTTTCTTTGTAATTCTATTCATTTTGTTCTTTGTATATGTTTTGTAAACATTGAATTATGAGAATTTTTTTTTTAATGATATTAGGGTCAAAATTCATAAGAGGGCAAAAGTTTAAGGTCAATTTGATAAAATTAAAAGTTTAGAGCCAAAATTGATACAACTTATAAATTTAAAGGTCAAAATCAAATTTTTTTCTCTTTTTATTTTTAAAATTTGGCTAAGAATGCATATTTCTTTACCATAGGAATGCAAAGCAGTTACAACTTTTAAAAACAAAAAATAGAATGTTTATCAAAACCGGCTAAAACTTTCTGTGCTTATTTTATTTTCTATTTTTAAATGTTTTGTTTTAATCAAGATGGACTGATAAATAGTTTAGTTTTCGCCATTAACTTTTTAATATTTTAAACTAGTACGCTAGGGGTTGAATAAATTTATTTTTTCTATCAGCACTTTTTAAAAAATTAACAATTTAAAATGTATTCAGTATAATTTTTTCACTAATTTTAAATAATCAAAAATATTTTTTTAAAAGAATCTTAACAAATAAAATGCACTTGTATTAATTTGAAAACTATTTTTAAGATATATCCAAAAATAACTTTTAAATTATTTCAATTTTCTTAACGTACATTTTATTTATTAAGATTTTTTCATAAAACACTTTTAATTTTTTAAAATTAAGTAAGGAACTATATTAAACACACTTTACATTATTAATTTTTTTCAAAAGTATTCATAGAAAAATAATTTTATTTAAAAAATATTTTTTTCTAAAATTATCCCAAACACACTTTTAGTTTACGTTAAATTATTAATGAAAAGATAATAGTAATGACTGAAATCATTTTTCATTTTTTTTTTTGGGTAAAGCTTTGGGATTGAAAGAAAATGAATCTTAATTTTTTGTTTTTTTGAAGCCAATAAGTCTTCAATTCACACTTGAATGCAACAAACATAAGTTACTTGTGAGACCAACAACCTCAACTGACCTCCCAAGTCAAAAAAAACATAAGATTTATCTTCAATACTAAATACTATATGTTTAGTGTCACCACATCCCCAAAGTCATCTAAAAATCCAACCAAGAAATCTAATTCTTGTATGAAGATATGTAGCTTAGTATCCTACCTAATCTATCTATAAATTTCCTCACAATTAAATTTTAACCATGCTTTAAATCACAACAAATCAATATACCAAGTAAGGTAAGAAAATAAATTCAAATCATAATATAGAATATGAATTTAAGTAATACCAATAGGATTGAAGAAGAAAAAGAAAATTTACAGATCGAAAGATAAAATTAATATTGAGGAATTCAAGTAAGTGATATTAGTTTAAGAGACTATGGACTAAGGAATCAATAAGGTTAAGAAGAAAAGCAGCCATGGCCTCTGCAAAACTCGGCTCCGTCACCCACAAGAAGCCAGAAAAAACAGAGGCCTAAGCAAAAATGGCAGGTCCATCTGTAAACCTCCCCAAAAAAACTAAAACAAAAATTCTTCTTTCTTTCTACTAAGATTAATAATACATATAAACCACACTACTAATGCTGGGGCTTCACAGCCAAACCAAGCCACGAATTTTCGCCGGCGAATTTGGTCGGGGCCGCAGCCGGGCAGCTCTGGTACGGCGCTCGCGCAGTCAGCCTGTTGAAAACAGAGGAACCAAATTAAAGCTCTGTTTCCATGGAGGAAAATTAAAGAAGATATGGAAAAAAAAATCCCACCTGTCTTTTCTCTTCTCCAAGAAACGCTGAATCGAAGCTTTACGAGCAATCGGAAGAGCTGCAGAAATGGAAGCGTAATCATCAGAAAACAAGAAAAAGCTTGTTTGATTTTGACGAAAATTAACGAATTCATAGAGGGAATTGTAAATTGTTGTTGTTAATTACCACAGGGAACGGACTGCGGCGGCGGTGGTCGTGGCGGAGATTGGTTCGGAGTGGAGGCAGGGGAAGTGGAGCTCAGAGAATCGGCCGGAGTTCCGACCAAAACGGGCTGGACGGCGGCGAGATTTGAAGAAAAGAATTTGTTCAATTGGGGGCTCTCTCGGCCGGCCAGAAGCATGACTTCTCCGGCTCTTTCCGCCGGAAAATTGTTGAACACAAAAACTTGGCCGGCGTAAAAAATCGTCATTTGTGATGCTTGAGGCGCCGACTTGGCAGATTTATAGACCCTGAAACAAAAAAATTCAGTTTATCAAACCAGGAAATTTCTCGAATTCGTTGGAAGAAGACGGTGGAGCAGGGAGTCAATTTGATACCTTGAATCGACGTCGTTTGGAAAACCAAATCCGGCCTGTTGAGGGAACAAATCCAAGGACTTGAAATTCCCCATTTTTTCCGGCGACGATCCTGAAATTACAAGATTCATACAAAAAAAAAAACTCAGCACGTTTCTTCTAATTCGATTTGCCCTCTTTCTTCAATCCACCCCCCCAAATCAACACCAAAAACCCTCCAAATAAAGTTTCAATTTCGACCCACACAAATCAAATCCTTACCGTTTCCACGCCGGAAATTGGACGAGAAACCCAGATTCAGATCTCTGCCGGAAACCAGCCTCCGCTTTCCGACGAGTCCACCGGCGGGAACAAATCCGCGCTTCTCCGACGAGTTGGGCGACGGACTCTGAGATGAAACCTGAGAGAACTCCGAAGAACTCGACATGGGTTGAAAGAAAAAAGGAAGAAAAAGAAGAAGAAATGGATTGAAAAAGGTCCGATCTTGAAATTGAACGTTGAGAGATTCCGATGAAGGCTTAAGTTTTAATCTATCAAACCAAAACTCTCATCTTTATAAAGCAGCAGCCGGAGGTGGGTCGGATTTATTATTATTATTATTATTTTAAAGTAATTTAAACTAATATTAATAAATTAAAATATATTTAAAACTGGAAAAAAAAGAATTAAAGGCACGCACGAGGAATATGTGGGGATTTTACTTGGCGTTTTGCTGCAAATGAAGAAAAAGAGGAATAAGTCGTTTGGTGTAGCATTTCCAACACGTGTTCTTTGCGTTCTTTTAAAATTCTCTTTTTCCGCTGTTCCCATTTTACCCTTCCAGCAACACTTTATTTACGGGTTTTTGCCATTGCTTTGGTTTGTGGGGCCCGGTCCCCGGTTCGAACGTGGAGCCACATTGCATTGGTTCAATGTTTCAAACCACCCAATCCACGTACTCAGATAAGGGATCCTCACTCGTTGAGGGTCAAATCAGTCATTTTACTCCCACATAAATGCTTTATCCTATTCCACAAAAGTTTCCGCGTTTTTTAAATTTCATTTTCACGTTCTATTTTGGTTTCTTATCTTCTAAAACATCCATTTTAATCCTTATATTTTTAGATTTATTTCGTTTTGATTCTTACAATTTTAGAATGTTTACTGACAATTTTTAAATTTTTTAAAAAATAAAAATTATGGTTATATTATTGTTAATTATATTTTGTATATGAATACTATGATTTCAAATATGTACATTATTGTGTTAACATAGATATGTATAGAATTGAAGCATTTAGGGACAAAATTAAATATTCAAAAATATTTAGAGACTAATGAAACACACTTAAAAGTTTATGAACTAACATAAACATTTTAATAGTTTAAATACCAAAATATATGATTAAAACTTATTTTTAGCATTATAATTCAAATATGAAGGTAGGAATTTCAATCTATATTTTAATATTAGTTTTAGTTTCGTCTCTATATTGTTTTCTTTGATTAAAAATGTTTGGTTAAATTATTTAAAATATCCTTACATTTTGCACATTGTTTTAAAAATACTCTTATACTTTCAAAAGTTTCAACACTACCCTTTAACTTTGCTAAACGCTTCAAAACTTTCTTTGAATCAAAACTCTGTTAAAAAATTCATAGAAAAATGAGATGGTTGCCAACGAGTGTCCTACGTTGAAGCTAACGTAGAATTTTGGTGGATCTCAATTGACAAAAGTTGAAGTTAGCATTGGCAGCCAAGTCATTTTTTAGTGAAACTTTAACATAATTTTGGTTCAAGAGATAGTTTTGAAACTTTTGAAAATATAAAAGTATTTTAAAAATAAAGTATAAAGTACGGGGTATTTTATATAATTTAGCCAAAATGTTTATTATAGTTGTTATCATTTAATCAACATTTGATGTTTTTTTTTTTTTTTTGGTGATGATTGAAGTGTAGAAACGTTTGGCTTACTCAATATGTACACTTTGGGCTAATATGATTGGATCGGTGAAGTAATTAAGAAGATTCGAGACGATTTAGATGAGTTTTAATGAAACAATAACTCCTTAGGAGAAATGCAAATAAGAAAAATTTAAGGTCATTTTCACATCTTCCATTCCAAATTAAAATTGTTTATGAGATAGAATTTAAAAACTATATAAATAGAAAATATAAGTTTAAAAAAAAAAAAAAAACTTTTTTAGCTAACCAGGTAAAGATAGAAATTTAAACCTAAATTACTTAACTAGTTGAGTTATACTTAAGTCGGGTAAAAAATTACACCCGACTCTTATACTTTCATTGAAGGATTTAGTCTTTATAATTTGAAGTTTAAACTATAGCTACTACTCTATATGGTATCAATCATTTAATGACACAAAGATATAATGAGAAAGAGTAATAAAAAAAATATGTGAATGATATTATCAAATAATCAAATGTATGTATTACATAACTCCATATTATTAATGTAAGTTGACCTTTTAAGTTTTATAATCCTCAAATTAAAAAGTTGAAGGTTCGTATCCTCACTTCTACCTAGTATATTTTTGAACTAAAAAAAATTTCTACACCATTTACTCAATTTCCACACGGCACTTATTATTATTTATTATTATTATGACTATATTCTATAAAGTCCACGATTTATGCTCCTCTTAGAACAAAAAAAAAATGTGAAAATTGCCTGAATCAATCCACCACTTGGACACCACCGTCTTTTCACAGGCCCATGACCTCTGAAATGAAAAGGATCTTAAGCATATGAGAGAGATAGGACAACTCAGAAATTCAAGGCTTTCTTGTCTGCTCTCTCTAGTAAACATTTCCTTTATGTACAACTCCAGCAAACAAAAATGTAATCTCACCCATAAAATAGACATTATAGAGTATTTATCTGGTGGAAAAAGAGAGACGGAAAAAAAGAGGGGCAGTATTCAGTGCTTTGATCAAATGAGCTAGCCACTCAAAAGTCGTAATCGATATCTGTTGCATTTTGGGCGGCAGACCGTTTAATTAGTCGTTCTTGCTCGTCGTAACGGTCGAGGTTATCACAAGGAGCAGGGAAGACGGTTCCTATGACGCGCCCATGAACAAAAGCACATTGAAATATATGTTTCTTCTTGTATGTTATCCCCACCGACATATCCCTGAATGTCACGTTTCTCACTGGGATGTCTTCGCTACCGTGCATTCGAACGGGCACTCGAACTCCCTGCCCGTGGATGCTTGTGAAGCTTATGTCCTTCAGAACTGGAACTGCCTTTGGATCATATCCCTCGTCTGGGTGTTCGTTGTAGTCTGTCTTTATGACGATCCCAACGCGAACAACATCGAGGGTTAGATTTCGATAAGTAATGTCTTGCACGTATCCCCCTCTTCCCGGAGCAGTCTTGATCCGAACTCCACGCCTGGAGTTCCACACCACGACATTCTCTACAGTGATGCCCGATACGCCACCCGACATCTCACTACCAATTGATATACCAGCGCTGCAGAATTTCAACCAACATGATAAGTCAGCTACTTTCTAGAAAAATAACACAAGAATGCAGTTAATATGTATTTTACCCACATGTGCAAGATATTTTTACCTAACCATAGATTGAAGAACAACATTTCGGATTCGTATGTTTCTTGAGGGTTGCCCATAAGCAATGCCATACTGATCCCAACCACTTTTAATCGCAATTCCATCGTCTCCCACACTTATGTAACAATCCTCAATCAGCATATCTTCACACGAATCTGTTTATAACAGAATAAATAATATGAATCAAGTCATTATCAAATTACAGTAACTAAAGTTGCATGTATCTAAATGTACAGTAGACTATTAAATTTGACCTTATAACAGTTGTTTTATTAATATGAACACTGACTAAAACCAAGTGCAAGTTGAGTTGAAACACAGGAGGATTTTCTTATGCTTCCAACTAAAAGACAGGTTAGGCTGCAAATCATAATGAATCAAACTCACAGCGCACTTGTTAATCGTCCAACCCCCTAAAAATCGGTGATCTTTCACATCGTTAAGCGAGTGCCACCTAGTCTAGAAAACTGAGTTTCAGCTTCATCTTTCGTACAAAACTATACTATGGGGAAAGCTAAATGGTCTGCCGCTGTATTAATTAGAGGTACTTATCTCACACAAAAACTGAGGTAAATTATCGATGTCATCTTGAGGACTAGCTTAATCCACTCCACTTGGCACTTATGACCATACAGCAGTCATATCATTACTATAAACCAAACATCAGATTGGACGATGATATAAACAAAGCATTAAGTTTACCAGGATCTATTCCGTCTGTATTTGGTGCATCATGAACAGGAGCCAAGATTGTAACATTCCGAATAGTAACATTCTTACAGTCATATGGATGAAGCGTCCAAAACGGAGAGTCCCGCAAAGTAATATTGCTAATCACAATATCACTTGACCACATGATCTGAACGAGTGGGCCCCTTGTATGATTGAGAACCTTCTGGCGATATTTCTTCCACCATGTTTGACCTTGTCCGTTTATGGTACCATTATGCCCTGTAAGTCATGACATGCACACAATCAGAAGCCAGAAATTGAATATTAGCACTTTTCGGGGTATTGATTGTTGTGTTGTTTTTTAGTTCATATTACACAAGTTTTTGTTGCATTGTTCCCCCCATTACCCCCATCGATTGACAGTTGTTTTTTTTCTTTAAGTTTTTTCCACTGTTATAGATAAAGTATATATGGAAGATGAAATCAATTAATGAGTTTTCTTTTCCGTCTTCTCCGTCCTTTACTTTTTAGTTATTTCAATCCCTCCTCCTCTTCTCCCCTCTTTAATTAGACCAGCTTTATCTATTATTCAGATTCGAAGCTTCAACAAGTTACATCCAGTCACTCAACATAAACATTGCTCAACTGGTTAAGACATATAAAATCGACCAAAAGATCAAAAGTTTGAATCCCCAACCCCACATATTGTTGAACTTAAAATTTACATCCAATCACTCAACCTAATCATGCTCTAGTAACTAGAAGTTAGAACACAGATATGAATGGAGGCTGTACAAATTTCTTGTTTACAAATTCATTATCCATATCTGCCTCTTTTTAAGTGATGATAATTTGCACTTTCTCGCTATGTTTATGCTGAGATTGCAAAGCAAGGTTTAACAAGAAGTAATTAAATACAGAAATGCTGACCAATCTTACGCTTACCTGTTATCACAACATCTCTGAGATTTTGACCATGAATCAAACTCCCGTACCGAGGTCCAATGTGCTCTCTTCCATAACCATAGGAAGGTAAAGGAGGCATCAGTGGCCAATATTTTTCATCCTGTGACACGAATAAGAATGGCCAACATTCAGCCTGTTGCTAGAAACTCATTTTACAAATAAAGAAGAAATAACAAAAGCTGTTGAACGGAAGTCTGAAAAATCCATTTGTTTAACAAGAAACTGGTCTCTGCTGAGTCGCATATTTGATAAAATGTCGAAGTATCAGAAAACAAAATAAGATAACACGATCAAAATGCCGTGCGAAAACCTTTTACTTCAGAAAAGCAATTGGTCTGGAGATCAATTTAACAATTCCTTTACCATTTTTTCCATGGAAAAATGGATGAACTGATGGGGATGTGAATTAACAAGTAGTTACATTTGCAATGAGTCCATTCAAGCAGATAATTGGACAAGTGACAAGACAGAGTTTAAATGGTTGCACCTGTATGTCTAATCTAGATTGTCTAAAACGACCACCTATAGCTCTCATAACATGAGAAAGTTTTCATCCTTCACAATGGTGAAACGGGAAAAGCTCCGACTCTTCAGTAACTGCTTATAGATTCTTGCATTTTAGAATACCCAAAGGTATAACTACCACTCTAGTAGCATCCACAGCCTAAACTATGCATCTCTACTAAGAATTGTCAGTTTTCAGTTTATTTCTTCAGGTCTAAAAAATTATTTATAATCAGTATCAATAGTAACAATAATTATCAGCAATACATTCTGGTGAAGCTAACAATCAGCATAATATCCCTTTTGATTGCACAAACACGATGGGGTATAATATCTATCCATCCATACTGGAGACCTCAAGGCATCCAATTTTAACTATAATGGTAAGTCAAAACAGAGCTGAGTGTCATCCTAATAGAAAGCATACAAGTCTGAACAGAAGAAACCAACTATTTTATCATGTTATTCTCAGCATCACGGATCTAACCAAAACTAATTCACTCCTCGGCCTTTTCATCCAAACAATTTAACCAGATTCAAGTTGAAAGAGAGCATTCAAAAGAAGGGAAGAAAGAAAAAACACACCTACCTGAATCCCTAATATAACAGCACCTTCATCTAAAAACAAAGTCATATGGCTAGTGAGATTAAACGGAGCCGTAAGCCAACGCCCAGGCGGCACGTTCAACTGCCCACCACCTCTGGTCCTCAACTTCGATATAGCCAACATAGCCCTCTCAAAGGCCTCGGTATTCAATGTCACCCCATCACCCACTGCTCCAAAATCCGTCAAATTAAACGCAACAGGCCTCAGCCGCGGCAACGGCCTGGCCGAAACTCGCCGGAGCGGCAAGAACCCATCGCCGATAGTACCCTGCCAGAGAAAAATCGTAGCAACTGCCGCGATCCAGAACACTGTAAATAGCGTCCTGTACGTGGAGAAGAACGTCGGAATGCATCGCTTGAAGTCAATCCTCTGGCTATGGAACCGCCCACCCAGAATCGAGGTCTCCACCATCATCACCACAATGCCGAACTGGTTCCGTTGCGAAAACTAGTGATCAATGAGTAAAATTAAGAAACTGGGTTCGTCTGAGTTGATCATGGGCATGTGGGTTTTTGCAGAATCGATGGGAAGACGAAGGGGGGAGATCTAGAAGGGGGATTTTGGGGTTCAAGCAAGTGAAACTGTGAAAGTAGTAATTGGGAAATCGGAGAAGAGGGATTGTGACGGAATTGGGTGAGCTGTTAGTGATCAAAATCAGGTAGAAATCTTATGAAGATTAGTGAAACTTACGAATTTAGAAGACAGAGTGTTTTCTAAGGGAAGATTTTCAAGTTAAAGGTGAACCCCCCAGAAGTTGGACTCTTCACGGCTTGTGATAAATAAAAGCTACAATTCTAATTCAATATTTATATTGTCATCATATTTTGATTAAAAAAATAGTTGGAGTTCATTTAGAAGGTTGATTGAGTTTTCAGATCATGTTTTGATCAGCTTTTTTTTTTAATCTATCTTTAAATATGCTTCGAAATTCTAATCAAAATTAGATTTCAAAATCAATTTTTACCCCCAAACTTGTTAAGTTATATCACAATTTTGACTCTAAATTTTCAATTTAATTCAATTGAATCTCAAACTTAGATAAATATTGCAATTTTGACCTTAAACTTGAATAAGTATTGCGATTTTAACCATCTAATAATTTTTTGCTCGAAAGATTGTTTAAAAAAGTATCCTCATATGCATTCAATGAATCATAAAATTCATAGAATTAAAAAAAAGAAGACATAAGAGCTTAATTTGTATTAAAGTTGGTAAGTTTTGGTAAAGTTATTTCACGGTTAATTTGTACATTAATCAAATTTAATTTTGTGTCATGTTTGATTTTATTGAAATTAGTGAGTTCACAATAATTTCTATGTTGTTTTTTTAAAAAATTAATGACACTCATTAATGAAAACTAAATAGAGGATTAAAATTGCAATACTTATGTAAATCTAGAATTCAGTATGGTAAAATTGATACAACTTGACAAATTTAGAGATGAAAATCGATTTTTTTTTTCACGAAAATATTGTACATCTTAGTTTTTAATTATTTTTTCCCCTTAAGATAGAAGTGGATATATGAATATGTATATAGATGAAAAATTTTAATTAATTGATAGGAAATTATCAAATATTTTTGCTTAATGTTTTATTCTTATCTTACACTATAAATACTTTTTCTCACTATACCTTCTCTTTTTATGTAGTTTTTTTTTTCCTTAATAAATCTACAAAAGTATGAAAATGAATTTGATTAGATGGTGTGAATACTAGCAAATTCTATATCAAAATTAAAAAATTAAAAAGTTATTGTATATTGCTTCAATTTTGTATAAAATTAAATGGTCATTGAGATGGGAATTGATTTAAAGTCAATATCAAATTGTGTTAGAGTGGTTTGTAATTTACACCTCTTAAATCAAACTATAAGTCAAAAGTTCTCATTCTAACTTCATTTAATTTGATAAATACTAGGCTAAAAGGTAGAACTTGCAAAACCATTATTCTCTAAACCAATTTTTTTTCTTTTTTGAGTTACAATATTTTTGTAAAAATGATAATTAAGGACGGGTAAAGACATAATCAGAAATTTTCAAAAAGAGAGGCAAAATTCTACCTTCTAATTTTTTATACATATGATCTTTAAATTCTAAAAATTTAGAGGCGGACAAATTAGAGAGAAAATTTTTTAATTTTAACTTTTCTTTTTTAATATAATTTTTTAAATTTGGACCAAGAGGGAGACGACCACTTTCTTGTTTTTACTTGAGGATAAGGTCTATTTGTATAATTATTCATTTTTAATTGGATGTTCTCAAACTTCTCAAAATTAGAGGGTTTATATGACAATAATTCGATATTTTATTTCCCAAAAGAAAAGGTTAAGTAATCAAGTGCCATTTTATAAGAATTTTTGTTTAATTTTTTAAAACTACTTTTTTTAAGCAAAGAAAAAGTTTGGTTAAGACTTGGGATTTCAAAGAACAATCACAAAAGTAGATTACGAAACATATTAAATTATTGATAAGTCAAAAACAAAATTTTATAAAATAGACTCTAAAATATCTAATTTTCAAATGTATGAATTACATATTTCAAAATTTTAAATTTTGTTCTCAACATCTTACAATTTTTTTTTTTTTTGGAAAATGTAGTATATAAAAAAAAACCAGGAAGATTTCACAGCTCGCAATCAAGGCAACCAAGAAGCAGCCAGACTCTGTACTCCAGGAGGAAAACTAGGAAGAAACAAGCAACTACCCCCCAACAAAAACCCGAAACTCACAAATCAAGGCTCCAATCATAATGCATAAATATACAACAGGTATAAATAGAACCATTCAAACATATTCGGACAA
>JAOANK020000022.1:2485628-2498360 GCA_026257165.2 Telfairia occidentalis | reverse complement strand
AGGCAGAACCACCTCGAAAGGTATGCAACAAAATTTGAATACATTTTCTTATTCATTCCCTCTGCTTCCACTGACTTAAGCGTCGGAGTGTGGTATACACCACCCCACCTCACCTCGTTCTCTTCCTTACAGGTCCGAGGACTGCTGAAGCTCAAGCCACGTCACAGGCAGGATTTTCCGTGCATCAACACAAGTAGATAATTAGAGAGTCACGGAGGAGTCTTCTATTCCCCAAGCTTTCAAAACCCCAATAGAGCGGGTGTGATGAGCTAATTTGTATGCAATATGGTTCCTTCCTCTCGCTATGTATCTCGAACTTTGATCATTTAATTTAAGGATGCACAACATAGCTTAACTAAGATCCATTACATATACGAAAATTATTAAATAAATGATAGACAAACATTACAATTTTCTTCATTACAATGTAAATCAGATGATTACATTGTTTTTAGTTTAACAACATATGGAAAAACTAAGGAATCGAACCTCAAATTTTTTTGATAGATGATATATATATTTTATTGAGTTGGCTATATTGTCAATCCGAACGTAGCTCATAAAAGTATGTACTATCATCGTAGAGGTTAATGGTTCGATCCCCACTCCCACAAATGTAGAACTCAAAAAAAAAAAAAGTTGGCTATATTCAATTTGGCAAATGAATGATTCTGTCATTGTGTCAAAGTTTTTATAAACAGATAAAAAGGTTTTTGATATAAAAAGTAATTTAATCATATACCTAAATAAAGTATCAATAAAAAAGATCATCATAAGGAATTGAAAATGAATAAATAATAAAGTAAGACAAAATAATTATTTAAAATAATAATAATTTAAGTAAAGACTTATATTCGTTGAGGGCCCATGCGGACAGGACACGATGGTGGTCGTGGGACCTGAAAGGATGTGGAAATTATTAAACCACGTGGATTTTCTTTTTAAATATTGTATTAATTAAAATGTAGGTGAATATTCCAATTATTCACCTATAAAAAAAAATGTATTAATCAATTTTTTAGTACCTCTTTTTACCATTAAATTATACTCCAACTGACGTAAATTTATCTATTAAAACAAGAAAAATTATTTATTTTCAATTCTGTAATTGAATGAGATTAGCAGATTTGAGCTGTATTTTATGTCATATATTATAAGAATAAATAGTATGTTTGACTGTATCTATGCATTGTGTTATTTCATGTTTATGATAGTTTATTTTAAATTTACATGTTAACTAATTTGTAGAACCCTAAAATTTTGTTGAAATTTTATTTGATTACTCAAGATTTGATTCAATAGGTCTAGTGAAAAATGTGTGTGTGTGTTTTTTTTTACTTCAATAACATGTGGGTGGGGAAATTCGAACCCATAACCTCTTGGTCACGAGAGATATGTCTTTAACTAATTGAACTATGCTCGATTTGGTAGTGAAAAATGTGTTGCATCTTTAAGAAGCTTGTAAATTCAATTTATCATAGGAGACATGCATATTGCTTATTTTACTCGTGGCATTAAAAGGAATATAATTATCTTGAGAAGACAATGTGTATTTGTTGTATTCATTTTTTTTTATTACAATAAACAAATAAATATATATATATATGTGTGTAGTTTTGTGGCATATAACGGTTCATCCTTTATTTTATATGGTATTCGTCCCATTTTAAATTTAAAGGCACATGAATTAATTTTTTTTAATTATTTTAGATGAATGTTTCTTAAATAATTTAATTTCCAAAATTATCTTGAAAAGAAAAAAAACACTCGAGACAAGAATATCATTTTTTTTTTAAATTGTTGCTTATATAAACGTAATTCAACGTTAATAAATCAGTAACTTATTTAGATTCAAAATTTCTCTCATCATTTTTTTTTAACTAAAACTATTGAAATAAAAGACATTATTTTTCCAAATTATGAGAACTTTGATCATCTTGTACCCTTGATGGATAATATTTCACACATCAAATATGGATTTTTAGAGAATATAATTACTTCTAATTTTATCTTAAGAAAGAAAACAAAGAGGTGGATAGAGAATAATTGGTTTTTGCTTTTTGTTTGTGGGAGACAGCAAAAGCAAAATGTGACTTTGTTTCCTAGTACAGTAAAATGTGACTTAAAGAAATGATAAGAAGGGAATAATGGCAACCATTGGATACATATAATTATTAATTAATAAATAAAAGTTTTATTTCAATCTCTATTTATATTTATATTAATTTAAAAGTCAAACCGAATTCGACTCAATTGGTTAAAACATATATTCTCGACTAAAAAGTTGCGAGTTTGAATTTACACCGCACATATGATTTAACTAAAAAAAAAAGAACTGCATAGTTATTTCATATCATTTTATTATTTTAATACATGACTAATATAATTAACCATAAAAATAATTATATCAAACTATGATAGTACTTTTTTTTAGTTCAATGATATGTGAATGTGAAAATTTAAATCTCTAGCTTTTATTTGAAAATGCGTGCCTTAATAATTATATTTCGTAGTTATAGATAACTAAAAATCTTTTTTTTTTAAAAGAAAAATATGGCTAATCAAAAGTATTGATTTCATTACTCATTTTAATTTAGGTTAAATTGGATCGATATTGTTTGAAATTAATAGCGATTAACTTTGTGTAAAATAATAATGTTATAAAGTAAAAAATGTCACAATTTTTTTTACAATTCAACAATTATAATAATTTTCTTAAAAGTAGTACCATTCAAACAAAAATGGTAGAGATTTAAATCACGAAATTTAGTAATATGATGAACAGTTGAGTTAGTTTTCAGATCAATTTATAAATTTATTTTTCCTAAATTAAAAAGTTTATAATATGTCCCTAAATTTTTTATATTGTGTCTAGCAAGTTCATGTCATTAACTTCGTCAATTTATAATATTTTTGTGACAATTGTATTATTTAAGATTTACATGGCGGATTGATTATAAGCAATTCTAAAACATTTGATGATGTAGGCATTAAATTAACAAAGTTAATAGCAAAGACATATTAGATACAAAATTTAAAATTCAAAAACTTTTTATAATCTTCTCAAAGTGTAAAGATTAAATAGGCATAAATTATTATTCTTTTTAAGTTCACAAATCATAAAATGTTAAAATATCAGGCTTGCGATTTTTTTTTAAATTTTAAATAAAAAAGAAAGCCGAAGTTGGGCTGCGGCATGAAAATTGCCGCTTTATCAACGATATGACATCCGATAATTTTATAATAAACCAATCAACATTTAATAAGCCACCTAGAGTCACAACTATATTATTTTAAAAGAAAAAAACAATAGTCTAAATTGCACAAAATACCTATGAAAGTTAGAGATTAATTTTTAAAATATCTTTATCATTTTAAAAATTTTAATTTTACCCTTCACCTTTCAAATAGTTTAAAAATACTCTTGGAAATCTTTTTTATTAAAAGGAATGTAAAAATTATTTTAAAAAAGCAAACAACGAGCTATTAGTGTAACATAAATAAATAATAAAAAAAATCAATAAAAAAACTTTTTTTTCCCAAACAAATTTTACACACCACCTAAGTCATTTCTTTGTTTATAACTCAAAAACTACATCACTTTCCGTCACTCTTTCTAATTGAAAAATTATTCAAATGTGTTTTTTAAACAATTTATTGAAAGGTGAAAGGTAAAAACTTTTAGAATGATAAGGATATTTTTGAAAATAACATCAAAGTGCAAAGATATTATTCACCATTTAGCAAATTTGAGTATAATTTAACTGGTTAAGACATATATCATCGACTCAAAGGTATAAGGTTCGAACTTCCATCCCACATGTTGTTAAACTAAAAAAAAAATACAAATGGTTTACATGTACTTTTTCTTAAAATGCAAATGTCAATCCTTTTTATTATTATTATAATTATTCAATAATATGTGAAGTGAAGGTCTTACTTCTTAGTCGAACGTGTATGTCTTAATCAATTAAGTTATGTTCGATTTGACAAATACAAATGCCAATCCATTGATTTTGATTTCCCATCTCGTAATTATTGAACTAAACAAAAGATCTGAAGTATGAATCTATAAAAGTTTATACAAACACTTTCATACTCTAAAAATTTAAGTTCAATTTAAAATTAAATTATAACTATCTAGTTCTTAAATTTTAAAAGTTTTTACTTATATTATTTTAGTGGAGACGTGACACGTTAACTATTATATAATGTGAGATGACAATTGGAGCATATTAAGTTGACTAATTTTAAGTAGACCAAATCGAGCATCGCTCAATTAATTAAGGCATACCTCCTCGACCTTGGTCGAGGGTTCTAATCCCCACCCCACACGTTGTTAAACTTAAAAAAAAAAAAAAAAGAACTAATAGAGTAGTCTTAGGACTTGGAGATTTTTAATTTGGAAAATATTTATGAAATTAGTCATCTATTATAATCTCGGATTAGCAATAGTAAGAATACATAAGAAATAAAAAGGTTTAAGCATCACATTTGTAATTTAGCAAAAATTCAAAGACAGCAGAATTTGAAATCAAATAAAACTCCATATGTTCATCCCTTTGAAAATATTACAACTCTGACTTCAATTCCACCAACAGGAAGACAAAATTTTTTTTCTTTTTATTTTCCAACATTACTGCCACAAAAGCATGAATATTCAAGATTTTATTTTTTTTTTAAGTTCGACAAACGATGAAGATTGAACACTCTAATCTGTTTGATCGAAAATATATTTTTTAACTAATTGAATTATGTTTAGATCGGTAAGATTTTACTTTTTTTTTTTTTTTGGTTCAAAGAGTCAATGATTCTACTTGACTGAAGTCATACTTTTAATAAACCCCTTCTAGATAAATTCAACTCCCATGACTCTACTCTTTAACCTTATTCAAATTCAATGGTCGATGTTGAAGAAACTTAAAAAAAAAAGGATAAATGTATATTTTAATCTATAATATTTAAGTTTTTTTTTTTTTTTAAATTTAGTCTATATTATTTTAAAAAATTTAATTTAATTTCTTATATTCAAGCTATACTAAATTAACCGATGATGTAATATTTAGTCAATGGATAGAAATTTAGCGAAGAAAAAAAATAGTAATTTAAGAGAATAAATTAGTAAAAAATTTCGAGTTTTATTCAATAATCTTATTTCTTCTCTAAAATTCGGTCAATTGAATTCAGCGTGTAAGTTTAAGATGAATCAATCTCAATATTCATGAAGAATGAAGGACTAAAATTATATTTTGATGGAATAAATTAAGACATGTTAAAATACAAAGGAAAAAACAATACATTTAAAGGATAGTCAGGAGCATCGCAGCCACTGTCGCGTCATCTCCAAGACTCCAAGTCATTCCTTCCTCTTTATTTTCAATTCCGTAGCAGCCCATTAGCCGAGGAAATTGAATTTCCCTTTTAGAATCGTTGTTGTTTGGGGGGTTTTTTTTAATCCAGAATTGGGGTTCTTCTTCGCTTCTGCAGATTTCTTGGGATTCATTTTTAGTTAACATAATGGCTGCGGAGTTGAACAATGGCGGCGAAGTCGGAGCGGATAACTCTCTCCAGTCTATCTGCTACAAGCGCGGCTCGTTGCGGCTACTCGATCAGGTAGTGTTTGCTTTTTTTACTTTTGGGTTCTTTGTAAAAACTGAAATGGTGCCCTGTTGATGCTGAAACTTTTCTCTCTGATCAAACGGAAACCTTATTGGTTTCCTTGTTCTCTGCTATTTAGTTATTAAGTGACAAACAAACTTGGGTACTTCATTGATGCCTTGTATGGATCACTCTGCATATTTTTGCTTCGTTCAGTAGCTTTCTGTTCAACATTTTCCTTCAAGCTTGGAACTACGTTTGTTTATGGACTGATCCACCATTAACAGTGTTTAATTAACGATGGTTGCTTTTGAACAGAGGAAGCTCCCTTTGGAAACTGTTTACCTGGACATCAAGGACGCAACGGATGGATGGTAATCTATTGCAATCTTTGTCTAATCTGTCCTTGTTCATGGTGTTTCTCCCAAATCCTCATGGTCTTTGAACTTTTTTTTTTGAAGGTCGTTTTCTTTTGAACTTACAAGATTTTTTCTATAGCATTGCCTGCATATTAATTGCTAAACCTGAACCTCCATCAGCTGGCCTGTGTTTTTACCAGTGTGTTTCTGGGATCATAGGTTTAACTCTTCTTAGCTATCTTATTTTATGAATTTGCAAATTTTAAAACTGTAGGATCAAATTATAGTCTTGTAGATTACTTTAGGCGAACCTAAGCTCGTCGGTACACTTCCTATTACTAGGAAAATGTTGAGCTCCTAGTATATATGTCTCACGATGGAGGCATCTGATAGCTAAAACCTGTATCGAGTAAATTTTTGTTATACATCTTACCCTATGGTAACTGTAACAAGATTCAAGACAGTTCTTCAGTACTCTTCCAGAAATTACATCTTTTCTGGCTAAAGAACCTGTCTTCAATTTCTATCATAATATCACCCATCACTACCTAAAAATCTGACTTCATGAATGCAAAGTGTTTTCGAGCTCCAGTTGTTTTCAGAAATTAGTTTGTGATATTATGATAAGAAAATTTGTATGCCAGGCACGCAATAAGGGATATGGTAGTACGCGGGGCACCTGCCATTGCTATTGCAGCAGCCCTCGCTTTGGCAGCAGAAGTGTACAACTCAGACACTTTTAATGGGACGTCCGACACTGCAGCTTCCTTCATTGTGGAGAAACTGGACTACTTAGTCTCCAGGTTGCTCTTTCTGCATAAAATTTTTTAAATGATGGCAATGTTAAAATGTTTTTTGGTCATTCTTATTGGCTTTTGGATAGTAGCTTATGTGTTTTTTTCCTCATTTGTAGCCGACCAACTGCTGTTAACCTTGCTGATGCTGCTATAAAACTTAAAGAAATTGTATCAGGGGCCGCTGCTATTTCTTCTGAAGCCAGGAGTGTCTTCCAAGTATGAATTTTGAGTTTCATCTGATTGTTCAGTTTGAGTTGTTAATCGTTAATTTACTTGTAATTCAACATAACAAGTGCTAGATTTTTTATATGCATTGTGTTAAAAACGTTTCAGTCGATTTATTTTTCATTAAATTTGTTCGATTAAGCTTGGTTATGCTGAAAATATGAAGGACGCCTCATTTGTAAAACCGTTTTGTGTATTTATTATTACTGATTGAATAGGCATATATAGAAGCTGCTGAAGCAATGCTGGAGGATGACGTTGCTTCAAATAAAGCCATTGGGTCCTATGGAGCAACGTATATCCGCGATCAACAAAGATCCTTGGAAAAGTTTTCTGTTCTAACACATTGCAATACTGGCAGGTATCTTCTAAAACATAAACTCTAGCCTAATGCACCCTTCGAACATACGTGTCTCCTGACTAACTATTGCTGATCTTCTTCACTCTTTAGTCTAGCAACGGCTGGATACGGTACTGCCCTTGGTGTAATTCGTGCACTTCACTCTGCCGGTGTGTTAGAAAGGGCATACTGTACCGAAACACGACCGTTTAATCAAGTGAGTTTTTTTTTTTTTTTTCAGAATTCTTTGATTTTCAATTTCCTCCCCTTACATTATAAGTTCATAACTATCGACTATCATTTGTGAGAACAACTTGCTCAATGTAATATTACAAAGTGAGAACGTCCAGGGTGTAAATCAGTTCTAATTAACCTTTCTATCAATATCAGTGGTATTTATATCAACAAAAATGTTTTGTTATCAAACTTATATGGCCATTTTCCTGATTTTAATAACTTCAACTGCGTATATTACAATGTTTTGTGGACTATTGATATATCTCTCTGAGCACATTGTTTATTAACTTAACTTTTGCCTGTTATTGTAGGGATCTAGACTCACAGCTTATGAGTTGGTTCATGAAAAGATGCCTTCTACTCTGATAGCAGATTCTGCTGCTGCTGCCTTGATGAAGTTTGGAAGAGTGAATGCCGTTGTTGTTGGGGCTGATCGTGTAGCTGCAAATGGTATTTTGATGTTTCTCCATTTATATGTGTATCACGACACTGGTTTGTAAAGGAAGGGTGATTGAAATTTCTCTCAAATAAATTGCAGGTGATACTGCAAATAAGATTGGAACCTACAGTCTTGCATTGTGTGCAATGCATCACAAGGTTCCATTTTTTGTTGCTGCACCACTGACTTCCATAGATTTATCTCTTTCTTCTGGAGAAGAAATCGTCATCGAGGAGAGGTCTCCCAAAGAGTTGTTGAACTCACGCGGAGGTCTCGGGGAGCAAGTCGCTGCATCTGGTATTGCTGTCTGGAACCCTGCTTTCGATGTTACTCCTGCTCATCTGATTGCTGGAATTATAACAGAAAAGGTCATCCTCTCTACCTCTTTCCTGTTCAGAAAATTTTGGAAGCAGCCAACTTTGGTTGACGTGTTTGATCTTTTTGCAGGGAGTCATCACGAAGGCAGGTTCTGAATCTTTCAACATAAAGGAGTTTGTACAAAACACTGCAGGGACTGGGGTGTAGAGAGGTGGCCTCCCTTTGTCGATGGTGCGCTATCTGCAGGTACGTTAGAAATAAAAAGAATATATATCTTCAAACTCGAGACGAACTACGTAGATTGAGTTAGCAATGAAATAGATGCTCTTTGTCATCAAGATCAATGGAAAAAAGATTGTCATTTACCAAATGATCCAAATCTTTGACAATTCATGGTCCCCTTCTGAAGTATTGCAGCAGAGCAATCGATATATGTAACTGTTTGATAGTCCTGGTTTAGCTTCCGTTATGCAATGAGCGAAATAAAATGTTACCAGTTTTCTTGTTTCTTTACTTAACCAAAGAAAATTTTTGGCAGTCAACTTTACCAATTTGTATTTCTCACTTAGAGGTACGATTCTTTCTCTGTTCTTTGCGTATGCATTTTAAAACTGGGGAGCTGAAATCATGTTCTAACTGGTAAAATCACATAAGAAAATAGGGATGAATCTATAAACAAAATTGGAGAGGTTTGAAAACCCTTCAACTCATATATAACTGATAATTTTTCTGAGTCAGACACGGTAAACTGGCACTGGAGCTCCAATCAGCACTGTAAACTGTTCGGTTTTATTGATCTGTTAAAATATTTATGAAAACCGATTGGAATTGATCTGATTACATTACACTCGTGAGTTTAATATTGGCCTACAAGCTACATGAAACAATATTACTGAAAGTTGTACTTGAAGTGGGCTCTATCCCAGCAAGACCTGACCTGGATTTATTTCCTTTTCCAATATCTCAGGTCATCCAACACTTTTCATGTTTTATTTTTCCTTTGCCCTTTTTCTTTTTGCTGTGTAATTTTCATTGGAGGGACAGAAGAAAAATATCAGGTTATGCTTAGCCCACAAGAAAAAGGGAAAATATCTTTGGTCTTAGTCTTCTTAATCACCAAACAAAGAGCAAAACAGAACAAAAATGGGGGTGGTACAGAGCAGAGCTTTAGGGATGTATATGGTTCTGTCTCAAACAACATAAAAGAAAAAAACAGACCGCCATGCCATCATTTTGTAACCATTCATCGATTCCAACACCAAAAAAGATTCCTTTTTTTATTCATAGGAGTAGACGACATGTGGCCCCCGACCGACGAGGAAGTGGACAGACACAGACAGCAGCTCCCAATCGGATGCTATGCTCTGTTGTTTCGTGTCGCGTCAGATGAAAGTGGCATGGCTTTGCACATGGTGATATGGCTCTCTGTTTCTTCAAAATCCCATCTCCCTTTCTGATACCCAATTCATTCTTGCAGAGAAAATGAGAACTCTTGCTTCATCATCAGCCCGCCCCACTTCCATTTCTCTAAAGTTACCACCAACTTTCTTTCTGGTTTTCTGATGAGTATCTGACTCGTTTTTGCAATCGCTTTTGAAAGTCCAAACCAAACATTGTTTAATAATAATAATAATCTATTTCTTATCTTATGTTTAAAAACGTTTCGGGAATCCAAACGTTGTTGGAAACTTCAAAGGCTAAGAAGTATAAATAGGCTCACGAGCTTAGAAACAGAGTCAGTCATCTGATCTGATCAGATCGGATCAGAAGAAGAAGAAGAAAAAGAAAACCATTGGTTGTACAAATGAATTGTTTTTTCTTTTCTTTTATTTTCAAATACGTTACCAAAAGGAGACGAAGATTCTTACTTCTTACCCAATGACCTTAAAAACTCCGAGTTTTTTTTTATCTCAAACCCTGCCCACCCACTTGGGGAAATATATTACCCATCACTTGGACTGGTTTAATGGCAATAAATCTAGTGCTTAAACCCTTATTATAGCAATGCATTTACTACAAATGGGAAAGTGCCAACAGCCCAATTGTCAATAAATGATAAATCATTTTGCTTGTCCTCTGGTTTTCTCTCCCTCCTTCCAAACATAACAGAGAGGCAAAAGAACAGAGGAAGCTGATAAGAGTTCGCTGTCATGCTGCTGGCGATGGCGTTACAGAACTCAGAGTCTCAGGCGGCGGCGGCGAAATCTGCGGCGGCGACGGCGGAGGTCGAGTGCGTGAAATGTTACTCCTGCGGATTCACAGAGGATTGCACCCCTGCTTACATTTCTCGAATCCGTGATCGCTTCCATGGCCGGTGGATCTGCGGGCTCTGCATCGAGGCGGTGAAAGACGAAGTTGTGAGGTCAGGAACGCTCATCTCCACCGAAGAAGCGCTGGCCCGACACGCGAGTTTCTGCAAAGAGTTCAGATCGGCGAGCCCTCTGGACGAAACAGAGCACCCCATCTCTGCCATCGGGCGGCTGCTGCGGCGGAGCTTGGATTCTCCGAGAGTGCTCCGGTCGAATTCAAGCAGCGTAATAGAACTCGAAGCGATCATCAACGTCGACATCGGCGATTCTGCCAGGCTCCAACGCTCTGGGAGCTGCTTCCCTTCCTTGTCTAGTTAAATAAATAAATAAAAAAAAACAGAGCAACATTTTCAAGCGGCTAACTTGTTTTAGTGGGTGGGTTCAATTAGACTTCTCCGACGATCTTCAAACCATATAACGAAATGGGTTTGAAAAGCAAGTAGGAAACTGACCATTTTCAATTTGTAATGTCGTCTTCTTTAATGTATATCGGATTAAGATGTAATGTAATTGGGAATTCGTGACAGAACAGAGTATTTGTGTTTGCTTGAAAGTTGAAACTGAAACGAATCGAATTGTAGAATGGAAACGCGTTGAAATGAATGGGAAAACTTGAAGAATGAATCTTGCAGTGGCGGTGGCGGTGGCGGTGGCTTGAGGTCTGTGCTGTATCATTGTGTGGGGGATGATAAGGTTCTGTTTCTGGTAATCCAGTAATGGAAGACGCTGGCAATGGTTCGTTTTCTTGTCTGTTCTTGAAATAGAGCCAGATGTGACAGCTGGTATCAGATTAATAATTAATTAATTAATTAATTAATTGGTTAAATTACAAATTTCAATTTCTCAACCTTTTCACAGCCGTGTTTGATTAATCCATGAACTGTAAAAAGTTTTAATGATGTTTCCAATCTTTTTGTTAATTAGTACATGGCCATGGAGTGATAAAGATTCAAACTTTTTTCAAGTAATGGGAAAGTACAAGTGTGCAATCATTTGTGGAAAAAAAATCTATTAATACACTAGAAAGGCATTTTTTTTAGTATTTTGGTTAAAATTTTATTTCAATTTCGAACTTGATTGATTCATTTTGTTTTTTAATTTTTCAAAATGTCCTTTCTTTTTTTTTTTTTCAAACTTTTAAAGATTTAACATAATCATTTTTATCCATAAACTTTCAAAATGTCTATTTTTGTCTATTTAACTTTGAAAGAGTAACTATTTTAATTCTTAGACATATTATTTTTCCATCTAATGTTTACTTGCTCGAAGACTCATATTTAACCTATATGGTTTGAGTATATATTCATGTTAATATGTAAAAATTTAGGGATAAGAATGAGACTTAATTTTTTTTCTTTTAATTTCTTTTTATAGACTTTCTTACTCTATTTAGTCAAGCTGTTCTATCATGTATCTCCGCGTCATACTAAATCAGCCAAACATTTATCTAATAAGTATACTGTATTATCATTAGTTAAGTGTTAATGACATGAGCTAATCACAATTTAAAATTTAGAGAAGTAATTCAAACTTTTAAATATTTAGGAACTAAATAGATATAATCATCATTTAGTTTCTAGATTTATAATCTAATTCCAATCCATAATCACCTTAAAACTTGTTTGAATTAATAATCTAGTATGTATGTGTATATATAGATATTAAAGAACAATTACATTAGAATATTTTTAAACATTCTTCACAAAGCACATGACTTTGCCGGCACTCTCCTTCCTTTCTCTACAAAATGGAATCCTTTGGTGAACCACTAATTATTTGATGGAGTTTTCCCACATAGTGTCAAAGAATCAAAATAATCCTGAAATTGTATGGCTTAGTGCAAGTCGACATCTTCATGATTCTCGGTTTGAAAATGTGCGACATGGTGTTGGTGTACTTTTTCTTGATGCTTACCTGATAGAAGTCAAGCCCTTTGTTTAAAAAAGAATAGTCTCGATCTTCCCTTTTATATACCCAACATAAACTTAGTTCATACTCCTTCCATTCTTTTAATTAGGTTGGTGGTCTACCAATTTTAATTTTTGCTTGAATGTTCTTCTTCCAAAGACCTTAACACCATAACATTGATGAATCTGAAGAGGAAGATGAC
>JAOANK020000022.1:2474364-2485528 GCA_026257165.2 Telfairia occidentalis | reverse complement strand
ATAACATCAATAACAACTTTATTGACAATAGAACGTGTTTACAAGTCATTCGAGTTTTAGGACATACATACCCAACATTAACTAGGTTGGTGGTCTACCAATTTTAATTTTTGCTTGGATGTTCTTCTTCCAAAGACCTTAACACCATAACATTGATGAATCTGAAGAGGAAGATGACAGGAGGTGCTCAAGGTTTTTCATCTCAAACAAGTCCATATCCACTCTTATGGATTCCATCTTTCTCATAGTGCAAAATTTATTTGTCACACTCATTTCAAAGTCCAATTGAATGAGCAAGAATACTCGCTTTTTTGGGGTCAAAAGTTTCCTAGATTCTATTTACTTTCAAAGTAGACTTAATGAAATCCAATTATCACTCTATACAAACGTATTAACTTCATTTTCCAACTCTCCATCTTAGGCCCCTCCTTTAGTACATCTCTCTACCCCACACAATAAACCACTCCATATAAAGAAGGATTCCAATCTAAGTTAGCTTCCAAAAAGTTGCCATCTTTAAAATATTTAAGGACCCTAAGAAGTAGAGAAAAGGGTCCCAAATAAGCCTCTCCATCACTTTGTAAGTTTTCAAATCTCATACTTTATGTTGCATTTAGGAGTGCATGTGAGCTGCCAATTCACCCATAAGGCAGTTTTCTGTCCTCCATCAAAACCCCACTACAACCTAGCCATGAACTAATTCATTTAGTGTGCATTTTGGTAACTTAAAAGCAATTCATTGAGTAACAATGAATAACTTGTACAACAAATTTAATCCGTGTATTTTCTTTTTCTCCCAATAGAGATAAAAATTTACTTTTCTATCATTAGAAATGCGACATAAAGGAGCGGAGGGACCGGAGTATATTGATGCAATCAACCTTGTTTATTGAAAAAATAGCACATAAATCAACTTTTAGTTGATTGTATGTACTAGAGCTGAAAATAATTACCGACTTGCCATAGTTGATTATTTGGCCTTAGACCTTTTCATGCTTCTCTAAGATTTATTAAAATTTTCAACCCTCTTCGGTCTTCATCTTAGCTTGAAGAACTTTAAACTATCATCTACACAAAAAAGATGAAAGATAGATTATAAGCTCCTCTTAAAAATAGAGTCTTGAGAGCATATGTTTTACCATGAATTAGAATTGAACAAGGGAGCATAAAAATCGATTTTGGAAATATCAAGTACCATAATTTGGACTTAGTTGCAATTTATGGTTATTATATAATAAAAATAGAGTCTCGAGAGCATATGTTTTACCATGAATTAGAATTGAACAGGGGAGCATAAAAATCGATTTTGGAAATATCAAGTACTATAATTTGGACTTAGTTGCAATTTGATCATTATATATATATTTTCAAAAGTTTTAATTTTTTTTTTTAAATTCAACAACATGTGGAGGTGAGAGGATTCGAACATATAACTTCTTAGTCAAGGAGATATGCTTTTAACCAGTTGAGATATGCTTGATTTTGGCTAAAAAATTTTAAGTGTGCATTTTGGTAACTTAAAAGCAATTCATTGAGTAACAATGAATAACTTGTGCAACAAATTTAATCGGTGTATTTTCTTTTTCTCCCAATAGAGATAAAAGTTTACTTTTCTATCCTTAGAAATGAGACATAAAAGAGAGGAGAGACCGGAGTACATATTGATGCAATCAACCTTGTTTATTGAACGGTGTATTTTCTTTTTCTCCCAATAGAGATAAAAGTTTACTTTTCTATCCTTAGAAATGCGACATAAAAGAGAGGAGAGACCGGAGTATATTGATGCAATCAACCTTGTTTATTGAAAGAATAGCCCATCAATCAACTTAGTTGATTGTATGTACTAGAGCTGAAAAGATAAAAGATAGATTATGAAGTCCTCTTAAAATAGAGATTCTTGAGAGCTTATGTTTTACCATGAATTAGAATTAAACAAGGGAGCATAAAAATTGATTTCGATGCATTTGGTTATTATATATATATATATTTTCAAAAGGTTTAATTTTTTTTTTTTTGTGAGTTCAACAACATGTGGAGGTGAGGAATTCGAACGTATGATTTTTTGGTTAAAAAGATATACTTTTAACTAGTTGAGATATGTTCAATTTTGGCTCAAAAGTTTTAATTTAGTCCTTATTAATAAAACCCCACAAATGATCCATAAACCATTTTTCATGTACCGTAAACTCATTTTTCTCTATTTTTTACCCTAATGTAAACCATAAGACAGTTAGATAACGGCATCAGCCAAATTTGAATCATGACCTCAAGTGTAGATAAATAATCAACACATATTCAAATATTTTTTGTTTTTGAGTCCACACATATTCAAAATGATAATAACATAAAATTTGATGCAATTGAAACAATGGCATAAGATATCGTAACTATTCCCCCAAAGAAAAAACGAAGGAATAAAAAACGACGTTAGAACAGAATTGGGAAGGGTATAAAGATTAAAGAGTCCGACTTTGGTTGAATTTGAAGGGTCGTTTTATCGGGTCGGGTGAGTTGAATTGGATCGTCGTCCTCCTCTACGACACGCCTCCCCGCCAATCTTCTTCTCCGGCGTCCATGTCGTCGTCCTCAAACTGGATTACTGGTAGCTTGCTCAACCTTTTCAATTTCTCTCCATTGTATCCAATAATTTTCTGAATTTTCCTGGGGTTTTCTTCTCCTGACTCTTCTCGTTTACTCCGAGAGATATCGTCGTAAAACCCCAATTTTTGTCCTCTTAACTCTCTTACATTCCTCCTTTAGCTCAGACAACATCCCTGTGTGTCCCTGTGCTTCGGTTCCCTTTTGTGTTTGATTATTTTTCTGCAATTGTTGTTGGAATTTTGTCCTCCCAGTCGTGACTAGGGTTTCGAACCTTTCGAAGTTTGAATGCCCATTTCTGTTTCCCTGGCTTTATTTGGAATTCGTCTGTCTGAATCAAGTATTGGGTTTTTTTTATTAATTGTTTTTCCTGGCCACCGTCGATCACCAGCGGAAGATTATGACTAGAACGGATGCAATTTCTAGCGTGAGAAACTTTCGATCTCGAGGGATTTTCAATGGAATTTGTTCCATTGTGTTGCTTTCTTTATTCCTTGATCAGGGGAAATTCTTAAGAAGTCCGTTCCTTCAGAATTCGCATTCGGTTCTTCCCTCTAAATGGACCTTTGATGATAAGCAGGTTGGGGTGATTCATAGAAGAATCACTGAAGTCTCTGCTTCTTCTTTGAATAATACCATTGGTGTTGACGGATCCATTACAGATAATAATATGACTGCGAGTCGCCCCTTATCATGCTTTGGATTATCGGAACACAGAGGCTATCAGAGCCGATGTGAGTACTTGATTGCACACCCCGATTGCAATTCAGGCGGATTTTTCAATTATATCACGTTCTTCTACTGTGACTGTGAAAATTTTAGTCTTTTGGGCTATGTGGCGTTGGTAATTTGGCTTGCTGCGTTGTTCTATCTATTGGGTAATACTGCAGCTGATTATTTTTGTTGCTCATTGGAGAAACTCTCAAATCTCTTGAAGTTGCCAGCGACTGTGGCTGGAGTTTCGCTGCTTCCTCTTGGTAATGGAGCTCCTGATGTCTTTGCCAGCATCGCTGCTTTTATGGGAAAGGATGCTGGCGAAGTCGGTCTTAACAGTGTCTTGGGAGGAGCTGTCTTCGTCACCTGTATTGTTGTTGGTGCCGTTTCTCTGTGTGTTGCCGAGAGCGGTGTCAAGATTGATAGGAAATGCTTTATCAGAGACATTTGTTTTTTCATGTTTGTCATCATCTCACTCGCTATGATTTTGGCGTTTGGTAGGGTTACTGTCATCAGTGCAATTGCATTTGTTTCAATCTATTTGGTTTATGCATTTGTAGTTGCTGCAAATGAGATTTTGGAGAAGAACTCAGTAAAAGTGACACTGAATTCTGTAACACCTTTACTTCCTGTAACTGGAAACATTTTCTCTGTTGGAAGTGAAGATGATGAATCGGTATATACAACTCTTCTTGAGTCCGAGGCTGATGGCGATGTACCACATCTCCAAAATAAACTGCCTCAATGGATGTGGTCTTCGAATGTTGCAATCTATTCAAATCATACTTTGAAGGGCAGTGCAGATAGTCCAAAATTTTTGTGGGGTTGGAATGATGAGGATACAGCGAATGACCAATCTTTGTTCTCTCGGTTCAAATTATTTTCACTTCTTGAACTTCCATTGACACTTCCAAGACGTTTGACCATTCCTATTGTGGAGGATGAACGGTGGTCAAAAGTTTATGCTGTTGCCAGTGTTTCGCTAGCACCCATTCTTCTGGCATATTTATGGAACACCCAAGATGATCTAGGCCGGCTGAGTGGAAAATTTGCATACTTTTTGGGGGTTTTCCTTGGCGGTGTGCTTGGTATCCTTGCATATTTGTATACAAGCTCTGATCAGCCACCTCGCAGGGCTTTGTTTCCATGGGTTTTTGGGGGATTTTTTATGAGCATTGTCTGGTTTTACATTGTTGCAAATGAGCTAGTTGCTTTGTTGATGTCATTTGGTTTAATATTTGGAGTCAACCCATCGATTCTTGGATTAACAGTGTTGGCCTGGGGGAACTCAACGGGTGATTTGATGTCCAATGTGGCACTGGCTATGAATGGCGGAGATGGTGTACAGATTGCTATGTCTGGGTGCTATGCTGGGCCTATGTTCAATACGCTCATGGGACTGGGTATCTCCATGCTTCTTGGTGCCATTTCCCATAGACCTGCAGCTTATATGCTTCCTAGAGATAGTAGCTTGTTTTATACATTGAGTTTTTTAATGTCAGGACTTATTTGGTCACTTGTTGTGTTACCTAGGAATGGTATGCGTCCAAACAAAAATCTAGGAGTTGGCTTGATTGTTATATATTTGTCATTCCTCACCCTCAGGTTGAGCACATCTATGGTGAAACACTAATGCTGGCAATAAATGTTCTTTTGAACTAATCATAGGCGCCTCAACTAAATGCAGACCAGTGTAACCTACATTTTGATAAATCAGTAGCCAAAGGTTGAGTTGTTGAGAGCTCTCTGGACCGAGAACAGTTGTTACGAGAATAGATGATGTTGTAGGAGATCATGATGCCTTGACTTTTTATGGCATCATCAGCCTGTTTATATGATGATTTGTATATCATAGCATTGTTTAGTCAAATGACGTTAAGAGGTTCTGATGTGCGTATATGGTATTCGTTTTAAACTCTCTTTTTATCTGAATGTTGTATTGGCTGTGATTTTTGAGCTAGGAGACTATGGAAGGACACTTTCATTTAGGATCAATAGTGCAGCTCAATCAGCCATTTTTAGTTTGCTAGTCACGTAAAATCTGTTTGGATTTAGTTTATAAAGGGCTCATATTCTCAAATTCAAATGCTTACCAAAATTTTCTTTTAGATTTGACTTCTGTGAATTGTACTGAAGCTTGTATGCATTTATGATCGGACAGATGGGAATGTTGAAGAAAGTAATTGGGTACATATTTTATATTTTTGCTTACAAGTATCTATATCCAAGTAATCCGCAGTTGTTTACATATTGAACGGCATAAACTTGTTTATACATTTCCTTGCTTCAATCCTTGTATTTGTGATAATAAGATTTATGTTTTCTTGACAAGTATGGCCGGAAGAATTCAGAAACTTATATTCAGAGAGAACAATGAAATGCCAGACGGCTGCTACATGTAACGTATATGTGTTACGCGCCACATGGTTTCTCTTTGATGCACAATAATCCTAAAATGCCGATATGGACAAGCTCCTGGTTCTTTAATTTTGTTGTTTGTTATTAAAAGTTGATGTGAAATATTCAGCTACAGTTGTCTTTATCTTTCTCAGAGTAGCTAGTATGACTTCTAAGAGAAGGGCCTGCTAAATGTACTCTTTTACAGTAGCAAGCAGCCTAATGCAAGGCATATGGAACATTAAAGAAAGACAATGGAGAAGCTGAAGAGTTCGATTACGTGGACAAATGCTACAAAAGTTAAAGAATACATTGCAGTTAACAAAAAAATGCAGATCTAGTTCCTGGAGACCAGCAAAATGGAACGTTACGACGAATCTCACAGTCTAATCTGCCTTCCCTATGTTACAAGTTCAGCAGCTGGTTGATTCGCCATAGATGTTGTCGAGAATGGCAATGACTCCAACAACAAAAGCCTGATCAATTCCAGGTTTTACCGACACGCAGTAGAGATCCTTGCTTAATACCTCTCCAGCCTTTTTATTCATTCCAATCTGCAGTTATTTCAAACATGACATGTTAACATACGTCTCTAAAATGCAACTGTGTAATACTTATATTAGTTTCTCCGAGGGAGTAGTACCAAGATCAAGTAAAACTACTCTCTCCTATAATATTTAGGGGTTCTTGGACAGTATTAAGCCGGGGTGCGCAGTGAAGGCTTGTAAGCTACAACTTTGACGAGCAGGTATCTATTCCTTTTTTCAGTAAGCACAATTTACCTCACTACATCTAAGCATTTGCATGCATTTACATCTTGCATATAGTGCAAACAGGATAGTTTGGTGGACAGAATTGGTTGCTATGGTTTGAGGGAGTTGAGTCATTCCATCCCCAATTCTGAAGGATAACTTTTTGCTTCTTTAGAATAAAAATTTCAGTGAATGCATGTTTATACTAATCTTTTTTTGTTCCATAGTAGAGAAGATAATCTTAATAGAGAGAATCATTCGCACCTGAGCTACCACATTGCCTTGAGAGTCAATGATGCTGCAATTTTTATCAGGGAAATATCCACTGATCTCGAAGTCCCAATCTTTGTTGCTAACCTTTGGTTTTGTTGTGATTCTGATTCCAGCATCGTTGTTCACAGGAAGACATGACTTGGGCCTTCTCAAGCTGAAAATCAGCTTTTTAGATCCTTGGAGCTCGTATTTGTAGGCCTTCCATGTCTTGTGAAAGCTTAGAGCCTCAAACATCCCTCCCTGAAACAGAACAAGATAGAAGATTTCCAACACATGCACATCAATCCAATATCCATATTCCACTTAGAATCTCTGTTTCTGAATAGGTCCCATTTTTATGCATGAATAATACAAAAGACATGTTATGGGGAATATGTAGAATAATGGGATATTACCTTCCCACGGAGTAAAAGCAAAGCATCCCTCTCCCCATCTCTCACAATCAGCTCCTCTTCTTTTCCCAGAATCCCACACCCATCAACACTGAAAACAACTCTCTGATCACAATCTGTGACCACAAAACCTCCTCCATTAATGACTTGTGGTCTCGTCCTAACGAAAAGCACGACCTCAGAAGACGAACAGTATAATGTGCTAACTAGAGGAATCATCTTTTCGATTGTAGCCAAACTATGTTTCTGTGTTTGTTCTTCTGCACTTTTGTGAGGCTCTGAACATCTTTGAGGGCGGTATTTAATCTGAATTTGGCGAGTGATTAACTATTTTACTCATGTTGAAGGTTGAAGAATATTAATGGCTCCAAGTCAAGGTTGCTTGTTTCACAACACAACAAATGGTTCACGCACTGTTAGTTCGTTTGGCCAATGAGAAGAGGGAGAGAGGGCTCCATTTGTGGTTGGATGCTAAAAGGTTTGTTGCCAAAGAAAAGACATATAGATTCTTTCTAATACATATCTTGAGAAAACAAGCAATAGTTTTTGAGATGTTTGTGCTAAGAATCTAACTGATAAAGTCGTCGACTTTGACAATTAAAGCTCAAAACCAGCTTTGATGGAGAGATTTGATTGGTGGAAGGAGATCCCATGTCTGTAATTTTCAAAAGAAAACGTTTAGGTAAAGTAATGAAAGCCCTTCCAGAGCATCTAAGCCAACTTCAAAAACTTTTGACAAAATCTTTTGACCAGTTTTTAAAGAGAACAATGGTTACATTTCTAATAACCTCGTCTTGTATCTTAGTAAGCCTACAAATAGTTTTTATTTTTATTTTTATTATTATTATTATTTTTTTTTTTTAAAGTCCCTTTGGTATAACTTTTTTGACTTTTGGTGTCCATTGCCTTTTACACGAAGAAATCTACCTTGAACTATTTGGATTATAAATTTATCAATTCATATGATAACGATGGGTTCTATCATAAAATATTAGGGTTCTTTGGTTGATCTAAGTTTGTTTTTTTTTTTTTTTGGTGTGTGTACATAATTTGTATTACAATACAAGTGTGAGGGGATCACCAACTTAAGCCTCAATTGGTTCCGATATTTTAAATTTTTGTTATTGGTTTTAAGTTTGAATCTCAACTCTCTTGTTTTAATTGTAATAATATTATTATTTTTAACCGATAGGAGATCTTAATGTCGTGGTCATTTGAGCTATACTAACTCTTATTTATTTCTCTTTATTCGTTGGAATAAGTTCACCGCATATGTTAACGTAGCTAATTGTGGAATATTTCTTTTTATTCGTTGGAATAATTTAATGAGTGTGTTAGCATTCTATTAATATTATTAACGTGAAGAATTAAAGAATAATTCAAATTTTAAAAGTTAATCTAAACATAGTTCTGTAGATGAGATGCATATTACCACCGATCTACTATTTTGTTGAATTAAAAAATTCAAAATTTAAGATGTAATTGAAACTTTTTAAAGTTAAAAAATTGAAGAGAAAAAAAAAATTCAAATTTTATCTTTAGACTTCTCAAGTTGTATCAATTTTTATACCGAACTTTCAATCTCATCAAATTGAACCATAGACTTAGATAAGTATTGCAACTTTAAATTTTCACTAATTTACCCATTAGTTCTTACAAAAAGTATTGTTATAATTTTTTTTTGTAAACTCACTCATTTCAATAAAATCAAGCATTGCACAAAACTAAGTTTCTTTAATGTACAAATTAACCGTTGAATAAGTTTGTCAAAACTCACAAGTTTCAACAAAAAAAAAAGCTCCAATATCGTTTTTCTTATAAATTTTATTAATTTTGTTTTTCATATAAGTTTATCAGTGAGTAAAAATTGTAACATTTTTTAAAATTTAAAGTTAACATTGCAATACTAATCTAAGTTTGAAATTCAATTTGATTGAAAGTGGGGTGAAAATGGATAAAACTCGACAAATTTAGAGGTAAAAATTAATTTTTTCTTAAAATTAAATATATCACATTCTCTTAATTTTAGGGGCCCAATTTCTATTTTGATTTTTTTCTTAATTTTAGTTATTTTTAAAATTTTTATTACTAGAAAAATTAATTTTCAAGCATTCTTTTAAAACACTTTGAATTATAAAAAGAAATATGGTCAACATTTAATACTCAGTACAATGTGTGGAAGTAGGAATCCGATGACTTTTTACTTGATATGTTTTAAAGGGTGTTTGGTATAATTTTTAAATTATTTATTGATAGAAAAAAAATATTTTTGTTCAAAATTAGCCGTATTTGTTTTTTTTTTAATACTTTTTAGAATTTTTAATAATAAAAAATAGTTTAAAATATGTAAAAATATATAAAATACTTTTAAATTTTTTTTAAATTAAGTAATTAATTAATTTTCTCCTAAAAACACTCGTATAATAAATGTTTTATTCAAAAGCTTTTTTTTAACGGGTAAAAACATTTTTAAGTTGATATATGAAAATTATTATTTGAAAATTTTAATTGAAATTAATAGAATTATAGTAAAAAAAAGAAAAAGAATTGAAAGATATATAAGTAAAAATGTATTTTATTAGTTAAAAATTTCGACTTAAAATAATTGACATTTCAACTACAACATATCCTTTTCAATTTGTGCAGAGAAAAAAAGATTAATCTGAGGCAAAATTGTTTTGGAATTAGGGTTTTCAAGAACCAGAATCCAATCAGTACTTCCATGGCAAAATTCATGATAATTTTTCGAAGCAGCAGTAGTTTTCGATTTTCATCCCGAAACCGCCATTTTATATTTTCAAACACAGAACCAGTCGCGGAAGAGAATGTAGAAGTTTGAAGTTCGAAAAGAATCGTGATAATGGGTCCTACTCTGCTCCTCCGGGCTCCGCCGAGGCGCTGCAGTGATGACTGTCTTCGACACTGTGGCCGTGGCTGTGGCTGAACATTGGCAGAGATTATCGGGACAGAGAATTTTCCATCAGCATCCAGAACTTATGTCTTTTCCTTCTCCATCGCCCCTCGCGTTAGCGTAAAGTGAATTAGATTTGACCTCGGCTTTCGAATCTGAACTTGAAGCTGCTGCAACGTCTGCCCTGCCCATACGTCAGTGCCCCACTTCCTTTTTGTCTTCCTCGTTGTGTTTCTATTCCGTTCGACGATCCAAATATAAGAGTAGACCCCTCCGTCGCCTTCAGTGCCAGTTTCTCAGAGGCCCATTTCGTTGTTGTTGTTATAGGGTACCCAACATGGAACGGCCCAATATAAGGGCCGGGGTTAACGAGTCTGATCAAACTCTGTCCCAAGCCGACATACAAACCCATTGCAGATAAGCACGGGTATTCGGGTTGAGACTGGCAAGCAAATCCCTCAAACTCCCCTATAAGGAGGAGTCGACTACCTACTCTCACCTCATCACTAATTTAACTTAAGCGCGGAATTAAGTTTTGGTAACATGTCTGCTTGTCACTGTCATTTGCCAGATTTAATATCAACAGTTCTACAGTTCTGTGATTTTCCAAGACCTAATAATGGGCCTGACTTTGTTGCTTTTTTGTCACGGTTTGATTTGATATTAGGCCCGAGTTTGCCTCAAGCCCGTGGTCACACTCACACTCAGCCTCACACTCACACCAACTGTTTGTAGAAATGTCAGGTATTTTTGTTTTTCCCATTTGTTCAAGTGGCTGGCTTAGATTGGAGCTTTTTATTTTTGAATGTGTATTATTCAGTGTTTTACATTACATTAATCTGTAATTTCCTCTTTGTCTAGCTCGAGATGCTGATTCGTCATATGATCAATGGCATCGGACGCAACAGCCTTCTCCCTTTCCTAGGCATTTTCTCCTCCACGTGCGTTCTGAGCCTACCTACTTCCCGTTTTGCTTCTCTGCTACACACCATCTTTCAACACCCAAAACAGCTAACACAAAGACACAGCAACTTCCATACTTATAGTCATTTTTTTTTACTCCATTAAGTCTAAAGAATGAGCAAACTTCAAAATCTCACTTCAACCAAACCCAGTCGCCTAGGCTT
>JAOANK020000022.1:2410183-2420618 GCA_026257165.2 Telfairia occidentalis | reverse complement strand
ACTATAGGGTTAAATCGAAAAAAGAAAAAATCGAGGGGGGGCACGTGCCCCCCTGGGCCCAACGTGGATCCGCCCCTGATTACTATTGCAAACGTTAATGATTCAATCTTCTAACTTCGCAGTTGTTGAACTCATAAAAAAGTTAGATTCACTAGTTCAAGTTTAATTGTTACAATTAAAAGTTTGAAAGTTAAATATTTAACGGTGTAATTGTAATGACTGCTATATTTTAAGAGCATTTTGTGTAATTTACCCTATTTTTTATGAATTTGCCCTTCTTAATTTCAATTTAATTGTTATGTTTCAATTTAATTCCTACGATTCTTAAATTTTCAATTTAGTCTCTATGATTTAGTCAAACTTCATAAATCATTTGTGTCATTACTAATATTTTTCACATGTTAGTTTTCTATTTAAGTAATTGTATTTCATTGATTGCATTAGGCTTTTAAGATTGTGTAAAAAAATAAAAGAAAATAAAGGGGTTTTTGATGTGTGGATAAAATATAATTTAAGGATGATGTGTGAAGTTTAGTCAAACTATAAACTATAAAGGGGAAGTTACTTGATTTGTGAAGAACCATGGCTTCGGAGAATTGAAAAAGGTAAAGTTATATCTTTTTTAACTAAGCGCCCATTTGAAGATATTTAAAAGTTTTCATACCAATCTCTTATTCTCCTTTTTCTTCTTGTCATCCAATTTTTGGAGATATATACCCGAACCATAAAGGTGATTCAATTGCGTGAACGTAAAAGTCAAATCGAACATAATCCAATTCTTGTCATCCAATTTTTGGAGATATATACCCGAACCATAAAGGTGATTCAATTGCGTGAACGTAAAAATCAAATCGAACATAATCCAATTAGTTAAGATATATCTCTTTTACTAAATGGTCGTAGATTTGAACCTTTACTTTTACATATTATTAAACTAAAAAAAAATTGTATGAACATTAATTGGCTCCATGACTCTTTGATAATGCTCGGTCTAGAGAAGGGAGATTTATTGATCCAATCAACCAAATTTTAAAACAAAAATAACAATCAAATGAATAGAAAATGCTAATACATCAATGACATAAATGAGTCGGTGAGATTTACCAAAAATTAATTTGAAACTTTTAAAATTACAGAGACAAACTATAATAAAAAAAATAAAGATGAAAATTTTAATTTAACTATAAAATTTATTACTTAATCAACAAGTAACTCCTACAAAAATTTCAATCTCCATAACATTTTCAAGAATGTTCATTGATATTGCCATTTTAACCCATTCTTATAAGTTATAAGTTGTAACTTGTCAATTTATAACTTATAAGGTGTACTCAGAAAAAAAAAAAAAAAATTGTAACTTGTCATTCTCACACGACTCGTATGCTGAAAGAAGTTGCAGAATCATACTCTCTCCGGGAAAATCACTGATCATCGGAATCGGAGATACCAAATTGGCGGTTTCGTTAGGTTTCCACAGCGAAATTCTGCATCTAATTCTTCTTCCATCTCCGTATAAGCCTCCAGTTCCACCATCTAATTATGGCAGCGGAGAGGCACGCCTCTTCGCGCGCAACAACATCTGAAGACAACGCGATGTAAAGTTTTCCTCACATATTTCAAATCTTTGATTTCGTGTTCCGTTTGTTCAAGCGTCCGGTTATTCTTGCTCAGATTCTGCCATTTCTTTGATTCTAAATTTCAATTGTAGTTATTCCTCTCTAGTCTGCGGGGCTGAACATTTTCCTGAATTTCAGTGCGAATCAGACTGTCGAATTGACTTGCCGAAATGTTGTCCTTGATGCTAATATCTTCGGTGCTTGTTATATCGTTTAATATAAGTTTCGGCTGAGGTGTTGATAGTTTCTCCGTTGGGCTGATACAGGTTTCTTGATATACTGCATGAGGCCCCGTTATTTGGTCATCGGAAGCCTGCAAGAACAGTTGGGAGCATAATTTACTGTTTTGTTTTGGCAAGTATACGCTCCATCTAAAACGAACCACTATCCAGTTATAATGCTTGTTAGACAAAGTTTGATAGTTCTTGAATTGGCTGGCTTATTGTATTACTTTGTTCCAAATGTTGAAATGATTGTACTTCTGATCCAATTTAGGTAGGCTATTGTGCTCTGGCTATTGGAGCACCGTGGATTTTTCATCCTATAAAGCACTTGGTTGAACCATTGCTCTGCAGTTGTGATGTTGTTCTATTGATGCTCACAGGTATTCTAATAAAGTTTAGAGCTATCATTATTCACATAATCAACTACTCTCTGAAAAGCGACGTACTGTAGAATTTTTATTTTCTGCTAGTCACGTAGCTAGTGTACTTTGTCATTGCATGGTTAAAATTTTCCAGTTAGTTCATTCTTAGGAATCTGAGCTATTGAACTTGATCATTTAAACAGAATTTTAATCATCCTGACATATCAAAAGGTTTAGTTGAATAATTCAACCAACGAGGTATAATTATGAAATGATCTTTGCACTTGTTTAGAAACCAAACCAAACCACCGCATTGTTTACAATTTCAGGTATCTTTCAGCAATATCTAGTATACCAAGTCCAGAAAATTCGCTTGCAGGTACTTGTATTTAGTTATATGAAGTTTCTAAATTGTTCCCAAATAAAGGAATTTTTTGCTTCCTATTACCTTCTCAAATTTAAGGAGGCTGAAGATTTTAGAGATTGAAGTTGCGATATGAACTTTTGTGTCTAAAAAAAAATTGCGATATGAACGAAGGGTATTGATTGTTATGGTGATGAAAATAAAAGGTTATCATAAGCCATGACTTTTTGTTTCCTTTTGATTGGGTGTTCCCAGACTGCTAGATTTGTTCTTCTGGTTGCAATGAATTTCTTGAAGGAATTCTGGATTTAGGTCAACTTGTCTCTTTTCAATCTGGTGGTTGTGTTTCATGTTCTATGGTTTACAATGCAACAAAATTTGATTTTTTTCTCTTTTATTTGTAGGGTTATTATAGCTTTAGCCAGAAGTTAAAGCATATTGTTCGTCTACCTTTTGCAGTTACTGCATATGGTATGTTAAATACTTGTGCTGCCTCAGGGTTAAAAAATCCTCACGTTTAATTGGTCTCACTATATGCCAATTAGCAATGAAGCATTTTTACCTTTTTATGTAATTATGGATCCCCATTTAAAATAATTGTTCAATATCAGGTACTGCTGCCCTTTTACTTGTCATGGTATGGGAACCTCAAATCAGTGCACTCTCGATCCCTATAATTCTAAGGTAGTGAAGTTATACAAAATGTGAATCCTGAGAACATTTATTGGATGTTTCACTAATATCACATTCTGCCTGTAATTGTCAAATGTCCTCCCTTAAATTTCCATTTTTTGTAGGTTGCACTAAGAACTATAGTAACAGATTTGCATATCATTTTATTACTTATTCGCATTTTGTTTCATAGAGACAGTAGTGCCAAAAGCTTCTCCCTTCAAAGCTTACTCCTTATTTTACATACTTCATTCAGATTCCAATGTTTAGCTAGCTGTGTATTACTAATGAAATATGGTACTGGATTGCACTTTTTATATCTGCAGGATGATTATGGTAGTTGAAGCGGTATGTGCTGGATCATTTATGATTATATATATTGGTAAGTTATATCTATTCATCGTATCTTTTTGGGAGTCTATCGGTATCAATATTGTTTTTGTTTATGGATTGGAATTGATTTGTTCTTGTAAATTTTTTACTCTATTATCGGATTATTTGTTATATTTTACTCATCGACTTGGATCGTTAGTCCTGTTCATTATGATTCTAGAAATTGTGGTCTTGTAAGCTCCTCTAAGATGAATCGTGGGAAGGTAACATGTTATTTGATATATGGTTCCATTAGACTGAAAACATAACTGATTCTCAAAGCTTTTCAGAATCAGATATTTTCAGCCTTCAAATCATATTTTCTTGGATTCTTACATCTTTTTATTTTCTGTACCCAAAATACATTGTGATTATATTGCCATGGTGCAATGCAGGTTATGTACAAAAGTACAATTCGTTGAATTCTCAGCCTGATGTTTTGAAGTCATTGTATTCTCCACTTCAGCAATCAAGTTCTTTGGAAGATCTAAGGTACAGCTATTAGACTTATCATAATACTTTGCTCTTTAAGTCTGTATCTAGAGGTCAGGTGTCACTGTGTCTGAAGAAAATTTGTTCTTCAAACACATTTTCACAATATTTGTTTGATTCTACTTGGTTCTGAGTTTTTTGAAAAGTTACATTTTACCCTTAATAATAACTTTTCCTTGTTCTGTTTTGATAAATTCTCTTTATGCGTAAAAGTTTGATTTTGTCTCCACAAAATAATAACAAAATTTAGATTTGAAATGATGAAACTAAGAACAAAGGAGCTAAGATTCAAGGATAATGAATAAAATATGTGTGGTGGTTATTGAAGTAGAAATTCCCTTTGATTGGTTATGCCTGTCTCTTCAAAAGAGTGGCGAAGATTTAGATTTCAATGATAAAAGCAGCGAACGAACAAGCTGGGGTTCATGATTAATGAACAGCAACATATGTCTGTTAGTTATTTAAGAGAAAACCGTTTGCCAAGAGGGAGGATTACAGGCACAAGGAAAAAAAAAATTCGACATTTTTCTTTAGGGTAACGTTCAATATAGGTATAGTTTGAGTGACTAAATTTTACTTATGCCTAGATCTTTTTTTAATGGTACTGAATATTTCTTGAATTTTAATATTCAAATGCCCTAGCTTAATCACATGCATTATGATCTCTCCCAAGAAGATACTGTGGTGCCTGAAGATGGAGAAATTGTTTTTTTCACGTGATTTAAGATTAAGACTTCTTTGGTTGGACAGGTATCATGATGTTGGTAGACTTTCTGATCAGCAAATGGCTCTGTTGCAATACCAGCGAGAGAACCTTCATTTTCTGAATGAAGAGGTATATCATAACCTCATAAGATGGTTACCTACACAGCCCTTTCATTTCGTCATGCTCTTTCCCAATTTCTGTTGGAAGGAGCTAATTCAATTGGTATTGTAGATATTTAGGACCAATTAGATGTAACCTTTATTCATCTTCATCTCAGATTCTTCGGTTGCAAGAGTGCTTAAGTAAATATGAACGGTCTAGTGATGGAAGCACGTCTCAGGTGATCATTGTTAATTTGATATTTTTTTAGATTTTGTGTATAATACTTGTATAACTAACTTGATGCTGATTTATTAGATGTCATTCATATGTGTGAGCAAACACATTAATATTCATGTTCAGGACTTGTGGCAGTGAGCCAGAAATTGAATTACCTTTATAGGGGCGTAAAAAGAATTATTAAAAGGTAAATAGTGTGCCAAGTGGGAGAATAGTGGAGTATGTTTCGGAAAAAGTAGAAGCATTGGCCAATAGACGATAAATTCCATCATTCGGGATTAAAAAGTCAATCTACCTGTTTATAATTCCGGAATGTTGGACTGTGTGTGTATTCTCTGGCTTTAATTTGGGGTTTGCGTGGGATAAATTTTTGAGATAATATAGTTCTTGGTTTTGTAATCTTACTTTTTTTTCAATTCACGAGGGTCGAAATAACTATTTGGCTTGAAAGTATTTGGTTGTTAGGAAACTCGTAGAATTGTAAATATTTAAGGTAGGTGACCACCATAGAATTTGAATCCATCCCTTTTTGCTTTTTTTACTTGCCTAATAACCATTAGACTAACCTGGAGTGGTTCTTATAATCTACTTCATTAGTATGTGAAAATGAAAAATTATCTCACATGGTAATGAAGGAATAGGTCAGAAGTGTAGTATGAATCAAAATGGTAGTAGTTACCAGTGGGCCCCTTTTCAGGTTGATCTTGCACATATGCTAGCTGCTCGTGATCAGGAACTGCGAACGCTTTCAGCTGAGGTATGTCTTACCGTACTGTGCTGTGGGTATGCTTTTGTTTTATTTTTTAATGTGGGATATTGAACCTTGACCTTTTGTATCGAAGAACTTGTATTATTTAATATCCCAAGTATGCGACAACCATGATGTGAATTCATGTTTTTAAAGACATTTGGAGTTATCGTATTATTAGTTTAGGGTTTATCAAGGTTTATCTTTTTAAGCATAGGTATTCTTTCCAGGGCAATATGGGCTAATTAGACATGAAGATTATATTGGAATTGGGACCCAAAGGAAACTTGAGCATTTATTACTTGGACCATATTTGCAATTTATTTACATACGCTAACAAATAAAAATTTTGAAGGGGTAAATTCCGCAATTGTGGACTCTATGGGTTTTCTTATAATTTGGATATGCTATTTTTGGGGTCAATCAATTAGGGATAGGGCTACATAGTTATGATCAGGTTGTCAAAATTTTCCTTAATAATACGAATTATATGTTGCAGATGAATCAGGTGACATCAGAACTTAGGCTTGCTCGGTCCGTAATAGCTGAGAGGGATACTGAGATTCAGAAATTACTCACCACCAACAAGCAGGTATCTAATGTAGTTTAAACTTTATCTAATCCAAACGTCCTCATAACGGTGCATATGGGAAAATTTTTTACCTCTGTCATCTACATATTCGTTATTTACGGACTTAATATGTGGTAAAATTATTCAATTTCTTGCTTATTTCAACTTCTCTTTGATTTTGACTATCGTTGAATAGTATGTAGAAGAAAACGAAAGACTCAGAGCTATTTTAGGAGAATGGAGTACGCGAGCTGCAAAGGTATCACTACTTATTTCAACTTTCGTCTTCAAATGAAATGGAATCGTTCTGACTTTTTCACTGAAACTGTAAACTTGTATGAATGCTTGAAAGCTCGAGAGAGCATTTGAGGCTGAGCGTATATCAAATCATGAATTGCAAAAGAGGATTTCAACATTAAGAAAGCAGCCGAATGCATCTGCAACATCAGAGCAGCAAGGGAGTTGATGTTTATGCTAAACCATACATGGGAGTATCAGTTTAACCTCAAGGTTGGAACGGAAGTGCGGTCCCACCATTGGATAAATTTATTCTCTTGAATATGATGAGGAGATTAGGTCCATTTTTCCCCCGCATTCTGGCCTCCAGTATTGAACCAATATTGGCAGCCGCTGTGAATGAACGAAGGTTCTTTTCTTTTTCTTTTCCCCTCCTTTCTTTCTTTCAAGACTCTTTAAGAGCCCCCTATTATTTTCTCTTGAGGACTCGGAACTAAAACGTCAATTTCTTTGATTCCTCACACACGAAACGACCAGAAATTTATTTCTTGTATATATCTTTTTTTTTTCTTTTTTTTTTTTAAGGAAGAGTATTTTTTTTAACATCTAACCTCATACTTTAATTGCTGAGTTATGTTTATGTGCATGTTGGCTCTTTCAAAAGAAGAGTTCGAATTCACCTGAAAATGGTTGGAACTAGTTAACTTTTTTATAGTAATATTTATGCTAATTTATGCAAAATGCTTTGAATTTTGCTTTAAAATATTCTTTAAAGATATTATTGAAAGAATTAGAAAGGGGTATATTATAATTTTTTTAAAACGATAAAGGTATTTTTGGTAATATTTATGGTTCTCGTTTCTCCTTTTTTAAGAGACAAACATATTTAGTAATCCATCTTGTTTCTAGTAGTTACTTAAATTCTATTTTTGTTTCTTTTTTCAACTTTCAAATTTATAGTCCTTTTCTTTTCTCTCCTTTCCCTCCTCTTTTACGCTCTTCCATTATAATTTTTTTTTCTTTTCGTACTTCATCTTTTTGTTTTTTTTTTTCTGCTTTAGTTTTTTTTCTTCCTTTTCTCTCTCTTCGCTTTCCTTGCCTTTTCCTTTACATTTGTTTTTATCTTTTTCTTTTATTTTCATTCACGAGTTTTTAATTATTATTTTTCATTTACGTTTCTATTATTTTTTCTTAATTTTGGTAAGTTTTTAATTTATTTTTATTATATTAATAAATTAATAAGATGTTTCATATTCTATTAATTTTTAAAGAAAACAAAATCTATATTCATTCTTTCTTTTTTTTTAAGATTTTATTTGCATTTATTGGTAGCTAAATTAATGAAAAAAAAGTTTATTATTGCATTAAAGAAATGGGGATACCCTTAAATGAATGTCTTATTACATACTCAAAAATATATATCAATAACATGGACAATAAATTAATGATCATAAAAAATTTACAAAATTTGTTGAACAAATTACAAGTTAGTCTAGTTGAACTAACTTATGTAAGCTAATATCATTTAAGATGAATTCACTCAAATGATATAAATGACATTGCAAATCAATTTGAACAACATTTGAAAGATAAAATTTATTATTATTATTATTATTATTAATTTTGTTTTGAGATTAAAATTGTATTAAATATTATACTCTTTACAATAGTTTTATATTTGTTTTTAATGAATGTTTATATTTTATTATATGTACTAAATTTTATTTCCACAAACTAGAAAACGAGAAACAATTATTAAACACATTTATGTTTTTAATTCTTGTTTTAGAGAAACGAGAAATAATTATCAAACATAATTCAATTTCTAGTTAAAAAAACAGAAAATTAAGAACGAAAAACAAGAAACGAGGATGTTACCTAACGGGCCCTTACTACCTACAATTACAAAATTGGGCTGTGACTCAATTACAATGGAGTAACATGAGTGGTTTCATTCAAGAAGAGACAACCAAAAACATTGTTGTAAAATTCTCGACCTTTTATAACTCCTCCATCTCCAAAAATATTTTCAACGTCATACATGCAAGCTCTGGTGCAATCAGGGCAGTAAGTCACCTACACAAATGAGATAAACATAGACTATTGACTTCCAAAAATGAAAGGAAAAACACTGCTAACAGAAAAGAAAGCCCAAAGGCGGTTTCTTGAGCTGAATTTTCTTGGAGGTTCCAAAGTCCATAAATGGTCATTTGATAAGATGTTATTGATGTAAAACATGTCAGTCAGATAATGAAAAACAGATAGCATTATGTGTTAGTTCAAACCTCCAATAGCTTTGGTTGAAAAGAGGCATCAAGCATGACATCCAGACCATACATGGCTCTAGAGAATGGACTATGCATCTCAGGGTGAACCATTGCAGCTGACTCAAAAACTGATCGGATCATACTTCTCACTCTCGAATGGATATCCAACCACTTAACTGCAATATTCTCATCAGGCCATAAAGCATTAGCTAATTGAAACAGAACTATTTTTTAAGGACTTAACTGAAAGAGAACTAGTAAAAGCTCATGTACCATTGTGCTCTTGTTCAAATTCCTTGACAAATTCTGCTATATTTTTATGATTTATTCTTCCACGGTAGTTCTGCAAGTAAAGCATATGAGTTTATAAAAGTGGGTCTAAGAATGAAACATCTTAGTTATTGATTTCCCTGGTGCACTCAAAACCATTGTAAGCTATAGCTCATTGCATTTTCATCATGAATAATGGTGATTGGAACATACCATAACTGTAAAGTGAGTTTCGTACTCGAAAAAACTCTGCTTGTCTAAAGAGTATGGGTTATTTGCCAATCGAACCTGGAGAAGGAAACAGAATTGAGTATTGACTTCAACAAAGGTTGTTCCAGAAAGATGATCGGAGGCATTACAAGATATTTACAGGCAAAGAATTCACATACCCAAAAAGAATCTGCGAGGAAGATTTCCAAAGGCTTCATGCTGCGTACAAGTACAATATAACGCAGATCAAACTTCTTCCCATTAAACAGAGCAGGATGCTCAATATACTTTTGACATATCTTAGGACCAGTTTCCATGAGACGGATAATAGCAGATAGGTTATCGGTGACTGAAGTATCAATAGTCCGTGCCATATTCCATGGTTTCAGTATCCATAAATTATTTAACCCATCTCTTTTGCGTACAAAATAATCACCAATAAGTTGAGATAAATGTGTCTCAAGATTGTAAGTGGGCTGCAACCACTCCGGACATCCATGTGCCTGTTGGAAAAGTCAAATTTCTATGTTTTAGCATTTGGCAGAAAGAAATAAGAAATGTTGCCTTGACTAAAGATAGAAGTGAGTGTCTTTAAAAACTTGTTAATTCCAATATATATTTATTTATATATATGAGCTAGTTCCAGTGGTGTACCTTCTGAACAGTCTCTGCCAAATGATGTTTCATGACAAGACAAGCTTCAAAGGGAAATTGGTTTACATATTGCTGATCTGTTATCCCAGTAGCATTCTTCGTCTCCTCATCAATCTGCATACTTGTCCATATAATATCTGCCTCTTTTGGATCACTAGCTGTAAGCAAATAAATTGTCCAAAAAAGCTTGTCCATCTTAGAAAAAGATCAACATACTGAATGAAGTACAATTCTTGAAACAAAACTAGATTTAATTCTGACTTGTAATTGATCATAGAAAGAAAAAAAAAATCTAAATAACCACATATGCCGGATGCGATTGATTTTTTGG
>JAOANK020000022.1:2386790-2400168 GCA_026257165.2 Telfairia occidentalis | reverse complement strand
GTACGTTTTAGAAGTCATCGTCCAAGTCATCACCACGTCACATTTTCATATTTTTTTTTAACACAAATTTGACGGAAAAGTATTTTTGAAATAATTTTTAAAAGGTTGAGGGTACAATTGAAACTTTTGAAACTATAGGAGCATAATTGAAATTAATCCTAAAGTTTAGGGGGTATTTTGTATAATTTAACCAAATAAAGAGATGAAACTAAATAATCAAAACAGTAATAAAATAAATGGAGAAAAATTTAGGGGAGAGAGAGACAAAAAAAAATTAAAGTAAGAAAAAAAACATAACAACTGTAAAAATAGGATCAAACCTTAACAAATACATAAAAAATAATTTAATTTTTTTTGTAATCCAAGGGGAATCTGGTAGAGTCTAGAAAGGAGTAAAAAAAAAATTCAAAATCGCAAATTAAAAAAAGGGTAAATGTTGTAGAATCAAGAGTGTAAAATCAAGAAAAAAAAAAGAAGTAAAAGTGTCAAAAACAAAAATCATAATAAAAAACCAAAACACCATTTTTGGAGTGAATGTTCTCTTTGTGCCCTTAAATTTTGGGCTTTAAGATTTTGGCCCGCCTCTGAATTTTAAGTTTTTGGGATCTATCCTAAGGTTATATTCATTTCTTTCCTTTTCTTTTGAGTTCAATAATATGTGAGGTGGGGAAAGTTGAACCTACGACTTTTTATTGAAGAATTATGTCTTAATTAGTTTACCTATGTTCAGTTTGACTACGTTATATGGTGTTTACAAGAATATTTGATTTTCTTTTAGTTCAACAATACGTGAGATGAAGGTTTGAACTTTTGATCTTTTGGTTGAAAATATATATTTTAATCAATTGAGTTATGGTCAATTTTGCCAACAACATTTGATTTTCACCTAATTGAAAAGTAGAAATAGAAATAAAATATTTTTTTTTTAGTAAAAACACTGAAAAAGAATTAAGGCATTCCCTTGCTAGGGATACAAGCTAAGGGGGAGAGTGTCTCCGTCCCACCCGTCTGAGATTCCTATCCATAGAAATAAAATAATTACCTTTAAGTGTTTAAAAATCGATATAAAATAATAACTAGAATCCGAGAAAAAGAGTATATAATTTAAACTTTTTATTGGAACTTTTTGAAACAATTCTCAGAATAAATAAATAAATACAAAGCCAAGAGGAATTTCTCGTCGCTCTCTATCTGAATTCTGAAGTCTGAACCAGAACTCAAAATTAGCCCCTGAATTCCCTCGCGCTTCCTTTGGGCGGAGCTTTCGCGTCTTGGCGTCTCTTTTAACTCGCATGCGCCGAGCCACTGTAATCATCCTTCTGCCAAACTTCTTCTATTCATGTATGCATAAGCGCATAATTACTTTTATTCATTCATTTCAATCGCATAACTTACGTTGATGCCTTTCAAGACCGCCAATTCTCTTTTATTCTCAAAATGATAACATTTTTCTCGGTTTTGTCTGATTTTCTCTGGGTTTGAGGGGTTTTTGGTTGCTGAATTTACTAAAATTAAGATGTGGAGATAACCGTAGAGGTTCGGGTTTTGTTGATTTATGTTTAATCATAGTGCCAATTGCTTCACTATGGATTCCGGATCAAGTGGCGAGGAACCCACTTCTTGGGAAGATCTTTGCAGTATCAATTTGATGCCCTCGGAATTGTTTTTGAAGTTTCGCAAAGAGCTACAGGGCTTTCGAGTCGGTATCAATTTGGAGGTACTTTTACAACTATGTATGCTTTAGATATCATTGGAATTGCAATGCCCCTTCATATTATGGTCTATGTTTCACAATTCAGATGATTTGAAGGTATATATGTTACTTACTGCTAATGGTGGATAGAAATGTTAGCCTAAATGTTTGCTTAGATATTGCTTGCCTCTGTGGTCTGCCTTTTTTAGGTTTTGTTGCTGTTTCTTTTATGGTATTGGTTGTAGCTCCATTAGGTGTAAAGAAAATGTCAATTATTCATATCAGTCATATTCATATGTAGTTGGGATAGATTTTGTCGAAGATTCGTGATGCAAGTTAGTTTAGACACGTAGGATGAACTTAGGAAGTTGCAATTTCCTTTGGAAAGCAAAAGAAAGTAAAAGTTAGAAGTAAATAGTAAGTTCACTGGTGCTGACTTAAGCCAAGTTGAGTTTGTAGGGCCTCATCCATTCCTTGCGTGCTCTTCACATTTTTTAGTTTCTTGAGAGTTAGGTGAGTGTAACATGGTTGATTTGCACATGTTCGGAAGTTATGTTGTTGTTAACTCGTAAACGTGCAGACACCATGACGGGGCGTTGTTACTGTTTGGTTGATTTTGGAGTTGAGCGTTAAAATATAAGTTAAAGAATTCAGTAGGTGCATCTCTCCGAGGTTGTATTAGAATTTTTGTGTGGTTAAGTTGTAAAGAAACTGCATAGAAGCAGAGACATGAAAAAATAAGTATGTTTTATCGCAGTTATAGGAAGTGTTTGTGACTCGTGGGCCATTCCTGCAACCCTGGAACTTGATGTTGAACTAGGTCTATGAAAAAAAAGATCGTATTATATGAAAGAGGGTCATACACTCCTGATTTTCATGCTCTTCGATACTCCCGTATGCACGGTTGGTATCGATTTTTTTACTTTTAGATTGAATGGATTTGTATTTACTATTTGGTTCAGTTCTATAATGCTCCATGTAATGAATATGAAGCCAAGCTTGTGCTGAAGCCATTATATCCAAACCAGCGTTGGAAATTTATCTATGAGCCAATTCGTCAAGATGTACGTCTTCTATCCAAAAAGATTCCTGTAACCAGATTTCTAAATCTTCAGGTACAAAGCTTCTAACCTCCCAGACTCAAAGATATACTTTTAGCAATAGAGAGTGCCCCTGATTTAGCATAGCTAAAAGGATTATACATGACCACTTACATTGTCTTACCCAAAAAGAAGAAAGTGTCTGCTTTAACCTTGTACTGTCAATGACATCGAATTCTATCTTCTATTTCTCCAAATACAAGTACAGGTCGGTATTGGACACAATTTTCAGATGCACGCCACCGGTTGGAAATGGAAGCTAAGCACATGTTTGGGTGGAGACGGTCTATCTCGCATACGGAACAAGACATCTATTAGCCCATTTCCGGGAATGGATTTTCGCTTCGGATGGAGGGCAGATTACGTGCTTCCTGAAATTACAGGGTATGGACATCTTCATCCTCGTGTTCAATCTCGAGTCTGAAGATCTCTCTATAGATCATCCTCATCCTAATGCTTAAGTTGTTATAGAAATTCTCGGCTGGTTGTGTAATAGTGAACTTGAAATTGACAGGGCTCTAGGTACCGGTGAACCGTTGTTTAACATGAACTCAGGAAGGCTGGAAGCCTCACTTGATAGAATTGAGGCCATTCTCACTCACAGTGATGAATCTTGATGGATAATACATCCCAGAATCTCCCAGCTCCAACAATCATCCATTGTTGAACTTGAGAAGGTGAAAAGGATAACAGCTGTATACTCAGGAATTCAAAGCATCTAAAAGATGAAAATTTGCTAGTGTATTTTCTTAGGATAACAAAATTGTTCTGTCATTAACCAACCCAGTTCAATATTTTCTTCAAGTTTGCTTTATTTTTTGGAGCAAGTAGGGATTTGCAAATTGGTCCTCTCTTTCTTTCTCTCTCTCTTCCATTGTCTCATGTTTTTATAGTATATTTTATTTGTACAATCAACCAAGTTTAGGAAACTTGAGGAAGACGGATACTTCTATTACACGTTTGTTTCAGATATATGAATTTTGATGCATAATATATGGTAGGCTTAAATCGATTTTGCTTACGTTTATTTTTAAGTTTCTGAATTTCCAAATGTTTTATTTTAGTTTTGGAATGTGATATCTATTCTACCACAAGTAGCTTAAATAATTGTTTGTAGACATATAAATGAATAAAATACATAATTATATTAGGTTCCTATACGCTTCAATTTTTTTGAAAAAAAATATTAAGACATGATGTCTAAATATCATCTAAACATAAAATTTATCACATGTTAGTAAAATGATGAGTCAATATGTTTTTGATATATTATTTGATATATTTTGAGTGTTATTCTCATTGTCATTAGTTATTCACTTCAAAACTAAGAAATAATTATTTTAAATTGTTTCATTTAGGGAGTGTTTGGGGCATCTTCCTCCTGACTAAAGAACTTCAGGTGAAATAGTTCTACTTTTTGTCCCAAACATCCCCTTAAAAGAGAGTTGCGAATGTTATTTTGGCTCTTTCCGTTGTTAAATTTAAAAATTTTAAAAATAAAATAAATATGCAAGTTCTCAATAAAATTTTATCCCTTAAGATATGGGCCCCTTTGGGGATGTACCCACTACCCACATGCCTAATATCTAAAACAGCTATAATCGCTGCTGGTTTTATCCACAACGCAAAATGGATTTTGTCAACGTGATTTTCATATAATCGGGCTTCGTAATTTTAAAGGTAATTTTCATAAAATTAAATATAATTTTAGCCAACAGATACTTTAAAATTTATTTTTTATTTTTTAAAAATTACCTCTTCGCTCACTTTTTCTTCACACTTTTTACATAGACCATTTTTAGATATCCAGAACCCATGCACAAAGAATGATTATTTTGAAAAATGGACGGCAATTAATTATTTTTATTTAGATTTCAAAAAAATTCAACTTTCATTTTATGTTTCTTTGAATTGATAAACTTGCAAGTATTTTATTTTATTTTACTTTTTGACAATAAAGACATTTAGAGATTTTAATTTGGTTGTCTTTGATTTACTTCGAAAAAATATACGGAGTTGACTTTGTTATTTGATATTAAAATATTATATTATAAATAATATATTATCTTCCAAAATTATAAAGACATAATATTAAAATATTAAACTTTATTTTTATTTCTCTCGAATCTCCAAACAAAAAATTTAATATCAAGGATTTGAAATTCATTTAATTCCCCAAAAAAAAAGAAAAAAAAAGAATTTGAAATTATTTCCCTATTTTAAAATCCTGAAATTTAGAACCGATTCCAAACAGACCCTTGATGAAGGGGAGAGAGTGGATCCCACCAAATGAATCAGATATTTGGATATAATACGTAAAAAGAAAACGCCGCGGATTATCCGATCCAGTCCCGTCGTATACTGCCACGTCACGTAGACATAAAAAACGTGGCGCAATCTGTGTGGAGCTTTTAACTTAAAAGGGAAGCGAAGAGGGAAATGGAAATTAAAACAAAAAAAAAAAAAAAAGGGTGGGGGGAGAGGCAGATTCTTCTGTCGCAAACGCCGAGCTCCGGCGTAAGGGTGGACTCGGAAATCGGAATCGGAATCGGAATCTTCAAACAAAGACCAGATTGTCTTATTCCTTTATTTTCTCTCTTCTGTGGAATTCGATGTTTTTTGGCTTTTCTTAATCTTAAATTTGCTTTTCTGAGGACATTGTTTTCTGAAGAAGAAAGGGGGTTATCGCCCGCTCCGGCTCCGTCTTCTGCTCTGATCGGAGGGTGAAATTTCTGTTTCGGGCAGGAATCTCCGGTTTCAATGTCGGCAATCTCGCTTTACAGGCCGGAATTTATGGGATCCGTCCAAGATGGATACCGTAATCACCTCAAATTTCATAGAAGCTTCGCCTCCTGGACTATGTAAGTTTGACACTCTCTGTTCCTCTTCTTCGCTTCGATTCTAGTACCGATTTTCCCCTTGCTGCCTGTTTTTTCCGATATTCTGGTGTGTTTTTCCCTTATCCTATTTGGTGATTCCAGCCGTTAATTTTATTGGATAAGGTTTCTATTTATTCACCTTGCTCGAAGATCGTAACAGTATCGTATAATTTGATTTCAGGCGGGAACGGGCCGTTAATTTTCTGGATGAGATGTGGTGTTGTTTTGTTTTCATAGTGGGTTTTAATTTCTTGAATTTGGAACAGGACAATGGACTCTAAATCGCCTCAAACGATGAAGAAGGAAGAAGTTTCCATTCAGCTTTCAACGCCACTGTTACATCTGCAGTCGAAATCATCGCCGCCAAACGAGTTGCAGTTCAACCGGCAGCCGCCGGCGGACCAAGATTTAGTTCACCAAAGAAGGTTAGAGTTCGGTCAATTCGTAGCGCGCGAGGCTGTGCTTGATGAAGAATTGTGGGTAAGTAATTTGATATTGTGACATAGGAAGAAATCTTCAATCTCATAAACTGAAAAATTGTTGATTCTTTTGCAAAATTTTGGACCATGAATGTGTGTTGGTGTATGTGTGTTTGATTTTGTTGTAGACAGCAGCATGGCTCCTGGCTGAAAGTCATTGGGAGAATCGAACAAATGAACGGTAAATTAAACTTCATCCTATTTTTTATTTAAAGAAAGTTAGAGACATTTTCGCTTGCACTCAGCTTATCTTCTCAAAAACACAGCCACTCTTTTTCTATGATTATATGCAGAAGAAACAAAAAGCTAAAACGGGTAGGTTTTTAATATTCACTATTCGATGAACTTTTAGGTTATCATTTATCAAATTTTAACTTCAAAACATCACAACTTCTAGGCTTCTGAGAATTTATGTAGAGACTGTTTATATCAAATGGGGTTGGGAGAAAAAGAAAACCAAGCAGCAGTTGATAGTAACAAATATTTTGAAATTTCAAAGCTCATAAATTTTCAACAGAACAATCGGATTTCTAGGAATGGTTTATCCAAGAAAGTGAAAGAGTTGGGATGCAACTGATTGTAGCTCTGCTTGAACACAGATATGTTGATAGCTTCAAAAGGAAATTTGCAGAACAGGTAGGATTGGCTAGGTTTGTTTGACCTGCTGAGTGGTTGAAGATGAATAAACTTATACCCTTATGCCTTACTTTCTATATATATCCTCTGCATGTTGTAGGAGTTCAATTCCATGAAAAGAAGATGCAGTGGGCAACATGGACAGACATGCACATGCATTGTCACGGTGAGAATCTTGTCCCTAAAATTGTACCCTTGGATTTATACTAAGTTTGGCTGGCGAAATTGGCTTTGAATTTTTCTGTTCTGAACTTTCTCAGGTAAGGAAGGAACAGAAGCATATAAAGCGCACGGTCATTAAAAGTGTAGTAGCCACTCTTGATATAAGCTCGCGGCATTTGATGCATGGCGAGACATTTCCAAGGGTCGAACCCGAATTCATGTTATTATTTATCTTCTTGCTTTCACCTCCTACAGATTCCTCAGGCTAACCATGCAAAGGAACCATCTCTATATGCAGGGAAGAGAGAAGAGTCATTTATGCAGCATCAACAAAGAGATCCCAAATAAATATGCTTATATTGCAAACTTGTGTGTAGCAAAAGCAGCGCGTCGTCAGGGTATTGCTAGCAATATGTTGAAGTTTGCAGTGGAAACAGCGAGATCCAGTGGTATAATGCAAAGAAAGATGAAACTTATTCCACTCACCCCCCTTTAATATGCAATCAAACTCTGCTTTCAAATATAGTTTCTAATCAGATTTTGTGGCAGGTATTGAACAGGTATACGTCCATGTACATAGAAACAACACACCCGCCCAAGCATTGTACCAAAAGATAGGCTTTGAGGTAACGTATACTACCCGATATGAAGCTCCATATTTGTCGCATTCTGCTGTTTCGCTTTACGTTGCTCATATATCTTTTGCAATGTTCTTCAGGTGGTCGAAATAGCAAGCTCACAGTTGTTGGAAGAACAAACTTACCTACTGTGTATTAACACACAGAAGCTTAATAACAATGCTCATTGATGTTGATATTCATTATTAAGGTTCTTGTACTGACAATTGAAACTTAAAAAATATGAGTGCAATGAAATTTGAGGTGTAACAGTAATAATATTCTATCATTCTGATCTTGAACTTGAACCTATTTACAGTGTGTACAAAAAAAACCCAGCATTTACAGTTCATGCACAAATATTTTATAGAAGCTAGAACAAAAATCTCATGCAGATCACTATTAGATTTTAACACTTGTGAAAGGCAGCAAAATGATTCAAACAAGACTCGATCCACCAAAATTAATCCGAGCATGGCATAGAGGAAGAATAATCACTCGGAGCTTGGTGAGATTTTTGAAGGTCGACATGCGGCCAAACAGGAGACAGCTTCAGTCCAATTATCTCTACCTCTGGATTCGAGTGTCCATCAAGAAATACGTCTGTTACCTATTACGCCATTGAACCAAATCATGTCTTAAATGTTAAATAGAACTTTTTACAGTTCCCCTAACAAATAAAAAGAAAGAAAAAAAACCAATTGCTTCTTAATTTGGTAAAATCTTGCACAACGGATTGAGCCTGACAAACACACCTGAGAACATCCAAAGAGCTTCAGCACTCTTAGAGATTGGCAATTATCGACAATCAAGCCTAGCGCCTCGTTGGTCAGTTTTCGACACCAAGATAGGTCGAGACTAACCAAATTCTTAGAAAAACAGGCGAGTGAAATTGCTGTGCCGCGGCTAACCTGAACAAACACATAATTGTCAAAATCAATAAGGAAAACCAACATCTTCCATGAAGTCAACCTAAAATCATCAGTTACTTGCCTAAATTGATGGAGAATGGTCACAAAGCGAAGACAATCATGATATAATTAAGATTCATCAATGAAGCACATAGCAGAAAATATTTAGATATATCTCAGCAGCATTTCTAGGCAGTACTACAGTCTATATATCTATTCATTCAACGAAAAAAAGAAAGATGGGCATTGGGGAAAAGGCGGTAAAATACGTACCCTCTTGACACCGTTCAGTGAAAGTTTTTTTAAATTCTTTCCAGAAATCTCCACAAATTCAGCAACAGCTGCATCACTGACAAGAACAAAAACGATATGGAATCAATCAGCCAAATAATGCACAAGTAAATACCAACGCCTCAAATTTGTGTAGAAGTGTGTTTGATACACAGTGAAGTAGTTTTAAACAGACTATTCATTATAATGTTTGCATCCGATACTTGCTCGACTAACCTCAAAATGAAACAAACATTAGTAAGTTACTCATTATGTAAATAATCCTAACTGTTTGGAAATAGCGCAGATATTTTATTAGTAATCTTTCTACACACTTGAAGAAAACCTTCTAAATATATAATACAGCATCTCAATAACTATCTTGTAGGATAAAGATCAGAATATTAAAGGTTATATTTAGTTCCAGGGCTATAATTCAAATTGACAGTCTCATGAGAAATGAAAAGTACCAGAACAAAAAGATAATATGGTTCGACAACTATTATAAAATTGCCAGAAGGGCAGAAATGATAGGATTGCTTCAATCTAACCATATATAGAAGCAGAAACAGAGTATATAAATATGGCGAGGTTGACGTCTTCAGTACTCATAAGAAATGAAAGTAAGCACTGAAGAACTAAATATCTAAAGGAAACTCTGGTGAGAACCTGAACAGATTCCGGGAAAGCTTTAACTTTTGAAGAGTTGGGCAACCAATTGCCAGACAGCATAAAGCGTAATCAGTCAGCCTTGTCAAATTTACAAGGTCTATTGCACGTAGAGTGGTGCAATTTTCTGTGATTGCTTTTACGGATTTATTGGTTAATTCCCTGCAACTCCCAAAAAAAGAAAACATCGTTCAAGAAGAATAACAAAATGATGTAACATAATAGTACTGATAAACAGTAATCCATAGAGACGTGTCAAGGAACATACACACAATTGGCTAAAATGAGTTCCTTCAGATTATGACCCCCAGCTGTCAGAAATTCTTCGATGAACTCGTCACAAACGGTTCCAATTCCAGCTAATGACAGCACTTCCAAATGTTGAAGCTTCTTCATTGCCGAAATCATTAGCATTGGATCAACGTTTAGGCAATCATCAAGATACAATTCCCTCAGAGTTGATCCCAGAGAATTGGCTATAGCGTCTATACTTGAGGAGGTGAGAAAGGAGCACTGCCTAAGATTTAAATCTTGCAATGCAGGAGCAGAAGATACAAGTGCAGCAATACCAACGTCAGAAAGACGATATGCCCCAGTTAGGGACAATGACTTCAGAGCAGGTAAGCTATTTGATGACTGAGCTAATGTAGATAACAGGACATAATCTAGAATAAAACGTCCACATTGTTCAAGCTGGAGTATCTGGTTCAAAGAAACAGAAAACGTAGTTTACATAGTATACTAAAAAGCAATAAGCTGCAGGTCTAATCCATACAAGATACAGCCAAAAAAAAGTTGATACTATTAAAAAGAAATATTCCAATCCATCATAACACTAACTTCCAAGTCCAGAGGAGCAGCAAAATGAAAGAAGAACACCATACATAAGAATCAAACATTCAAGTTCAATTTTTTAGAAAATTAGAGGCTGGTGAAGTGAGATTTTCTCTTCCAAGATTAAAGATAATATGAAGCATAATTTTACCTAATGCAGCAGTATCTACCTTAAGTCTTAAATGTCTCACGATTAATAGTCGCTTCATGAAGAAGAATGGAAAAGACCAGAAATTTTCATATTTCATCAATTAGAATATTAACTTTAGATACTAAAGAACTTAATGCTGGAACGTATATATACCATTAATCTGCTAGTGTCACACCCTTGAAAAGATTTTACAAACTCTTCCTCACTCAGCCAAGAACAGTCGCCCAAACAAACTTCAGTTGGAGATCCACAGAGAAGAAGATTCAGAATATGATTGTTTATTTTTCGGGAATCACAAAGTAGTCGCCCAAGCTTGTGCCTGAAAGCATCTGGGACAAAGTCCAGAGAAGAAATTGCATCATTATTTTTGGCAAGAACCCATAAGCATAAATCTCTCAACGGGGGAGGGGGCACAGACTGGGAGTGGCTACGACATTTGTTCTTTCTAGGGGTCCATACAACTGGTGCAGAAACATTCTTCTCCTCTAATGATTTTGTAACTCGTATACCATTTGCTCGGTCACTAGCAATCTTCATTGCAGTAGAAAAGGGCCCAGGCCAATCTTCAATATCACCTTCACCTCCACCTTCAGATTTCTGTGAACTATCATTGCCTTCATTATAACAACGAGCGAACTCAAGAGCAGTTCTCCTCCTATAGAACTCATTTGACAAATCTATCCACTGCCTATGTGCTATATTATATTGAACTTCCTCTTCTAAACCAGACTCCCTGTCCGTGTCCTGGCGCTCATTGGTCTGAGGATTATCATCTGCCACATTCGCGGAATCGATTATAACTCCTTTAGATAGAGACAATAAAGCTTTTGCAATCAATTTCCCTTCACCATGTTCTTCTATAGCATCATCATCATTAGCATCCATTGCACCATTCAACTTTTTACCTTCTTCAATTACAATTTCCTTCGGTCTTTCAGGAACCAACAAATATTTTTGATGGTCAACTAGATTATCACTCAACACCTCACCATTCGGTTCACAGTGTAATACAACCGTATCATTTCCATTTGAACTTTGGTTATCGACAATCCATTTGCCCTGGTCTCTTCGGCTAAATCTATTTCTGCTCTTGGTACAATCGTTCTTATCAATTCTTGAGCATTCCTTCTTCATCTCTTCCATCACAACTCCCCCATTTCCACTCAGATCAATTGCATCATTGCCACTATCTTTCAAACCCCGCCTCTCTTCCACTAAACCGTCAGCATTACGTTGGGGTGTAGTACTGTCCACACCCATCGCTACTGTCTTCAAAACTCTCTTCCCCGAACGCAAACTGAGGCACTCTTTACTCTCAGGACTTTCATCAACCAATTTCCCAGCCAATGAGTCAACAGTGGGGATCGACTTTCGCTTCCCATTAACATTAACCTCGTCGCTCTTCGACCCTCTACATCCAAAATCAATACTCCGGCTAGGTTCACTCAAGCCCTCGGCTCCCCCATTAACTTCCAAACCCTCAACTCCGCTACATATTGAACGAATCCCCAAGTTCCCATTAACTTCCCGATTATCAATCGTCTCGGATTTCATCTCCGTAGAGAGCTTCGTTCTGGGAGAATAATCAAGAACGGCGTCAAGCCCTTTCGCAGCGAGACGAGAGCTCCGCCTCCGAGAAACAGCGGGGGCGGAGACGCAATCGGAGGACAAGGGAGTGGAATCAGTGAAAGAAGCGGCGGGGGAAGGAAGGGGAGGAGAGTGAAGGGGGTGGGTTTCCGTTTCACGATGTTGAGAAGGCGTAGAGGGCTGAGGGAGAGTGTTGGAAGGGGATTTTAGGGATTTGGGAGTGGGGGGAGGAGGGAGAACTTTCCGGGACCTGAGTACCGTCATTAGGAAGAAGCATGCGCCGGCGGAGGCGGAGGGAATAGTGGTCGGTAAACTGGAGGCCGCCGGTGTCGGAGAGAATACGACCGCCGGTTAGGGTTTTGGGTTTTGAAAAGGACTAAAGCTTCTCCTTTAAGCTACTTTCGGGGACAGTTCCGATTTCCCACCAAACCCCCTCTCGTTATTTCTCCAATTTTTTTTTAAATGAGTGTTGGGCCTTAATTAATTAATTAGTGTGCATCAAACCGCACATAATTGAACGAGTTAAGACATATATATTTTCGAACAAGAAGTTTGAATCCCACCCTACATGCATTGGATACGATGAATAAAATTAATTTTTACTTTTTTTTTAAAGAACCACAATTCTTCATGAGATGGTGTATTCTTTAGTAAAAGACTGAAAAGATATGTCTTTTACTAAAGAGACACAACTCTTTGTCAAAAGAAGTGACTATTTGAATTATCACAAATAGTCGAAAAATATGTGATTCTTCTCCCAATTTCTACACAGATTTTCTTTTCCTCAAATTCTCTCTCTTTTCTCCATACGATTTCTCACATATTAAATTGTGAGTTCTGTCATTTAAATGTTGAAATTCACAAGTTGGTAATTCGTCCTACTCTAGAAGATAATTGTTCGTGACACTTTGAACACTATGAAAGGAACAAAATTATCTTAAGGAAACAATGTTTTTGTTGGGTTCGTATGAATTTATATTCATTGTTTTCTTATTGTATTTTATTTTGCACTAACAACATATTGTAAACTTATACAACATTAAAAAGGTACTTATAGAATAATAATACCAAAATAGACTTAAACATAGCCGAAGTGCTTCAATATTAGTTAACATTCATTATATCTTGAAGGACTGAGTTCTTAATTACCATATATCTCTGTCTACATTTTTTATATTATATTTGAAAATATATACTTTTAACAACTACATATGAAATGTATGTCATTACCAAGCACAATAAGGTTTGAATAATGATGTATCTCAATTATGTTAGATTTTGTAATATATGAGTATCCTTCTATTTATTCTAAATTATATTAAAAAAGTACAAATACTTATCGATAATGGAACACTATATTAAAGTATTTCAAAAAATTTCGAACCTACTA
>JAOANK020000022.1:2348590-2373694 GCA_026257165.2 Telfairia occidentalis | reverse complement strand
GTTTGTTTATCTCGAGTTATGAATTTTTTAATTTTATTAGCTAGCTACATGAACTTAGATTCCATAAACTTAAATTTTTCATTTCAGTACTGAAAGAAAGTTGACTCAATAAGTAATATCAAGATTAGTTACTTGTATAACTACGTAGTTAGAGTTCATTATATAAGCAATTAGTTCAGGAAGTTAACTGACAATGGTAAACACTTGTCTATTTTATATCTTATGGTTTTAATAAGGTTAAATTATTCTCAATTTTAATTTGGTATCAGATAAAGATATTCTTCTACATTATTCACCAAGGGTTCTTAACAAAGTCATCGTCTGACAGTTGTAAACGCACTTGTCTATTCATCCCATGTGGTTTTAATGAATCATCTAGTAAGTACAAATTACTCTCAGTTTCATTAAGTAACAATTTTCTAAAGTGTAAGGGTGATGTGTGGATCTAAGGTTTAAAGTTGTAAAATTTTCAACATCTTTAGGGCTTGAGTTTGCTTATCCTTGCCATAAATTTGCTAATATAATTAGACCCTACAAAAATCTATATAATATAAAATTTAGACTTATTAAACTTACATTTTTATAGTTCAATTAGGGTGTAATCGTTCGAGTTAAAATTTCAATGTCATAATTAAGATAAAACAACTTCGTTTCATAGGGTGTGTTTTTCTATACTTTTGACGTGACTACTAGAATATGACTCTTGTTCTGAAAACTATGCTTGATATTACATATGCACGTCATTTCAAAACTTAAAATGTCCAGTCCAGTCCACTTTTTAAACTTCGGATGGGTTTCTTTAACAATATATTAATATATAAACAACGAGATATAGTTAGAATTTAAAATAAGTAAGTTAATGAAGAAAAGTAGACTATACATATAATTTGAGGCACGTTTTGACAACTTGATTTGTAAGAGAGTTAATTTTTAAAACTTCGTTTTGGAAAATGGTGATCAGGTTTCCTTTATATCCATTTGAATTGGATTTAAAATTGAGTATACTCAACTAAAGAAAACATATCAAAACTATGAAATACATGAAAATTCAAATTCAAATTAAAAAGGGAGCATAATTGTCCTTATTTTTTTTTTCTTTTTTGCCTTCCTCGTTTAAAAAAACCACCATGGCATAAGTTAAGATATACGTTAGAATTTAACCCTTTAAGTTTTTTTTTTTTTAACAACAATGTGTGGAGATGAGGAGATTCAAACCACGGCCTTTTTTTTTGTTTTGTAATGTTTTTGTAATGTTAATTAAAAGAAATTTTAAATTACAAAGTGATTGGTACTCGATAAAGTTTTAGTTTCGCTTTTTATATTTTAATTTATTACTCATCATGGTCCATGTCATTAATAAATGTTGAAAATTTTTTAATCACGACAATAATGAACATCCATTCTCACATTAATATCCTTGTAAATTGCTATGCATTGAAAATCTGAATCACATAAAATTATATCGTCTTTAATTTTATTAAGAAATATGTGATATATCAAAGAGTGACTATTAATAGACTCACCTTATTCTATTGAGACAAAAACAACACCACTCATGTTTTCAATTGAAAAATTCTACTACGACGACGAATAAGTTTAAAGCAAGCAAGAAGCTTAGACTACTTTGTCCTCCCCTTCTACAATTTTAAAGAGTAGAGTAGAAGAGAAGCAAGAAAATAAACTTTGGCATAAAACTTCAAAGCAACGCAACGACCCAATTGATCAAGATGCACAATGGGAATCGAGTCCACACGACACACAACACAATCTAGCATTAACACAATTCATCAACAAGAAAATACATCTTAGAATAATAGAGATATGAATTCAAGTTAACCTCTTTTGAAAAGAAGAAAAAAAAGAAAGAAAAAAGTGGCACAAAGAGGGATGGTGAAGTGGGAAGGGGAAGAAGGGAAGCAGTGGTAGAGGAAAATAGAGAAAGGGGAATTGTTTTTAAGAGGAAAAGTAAGCCTGACAAAGTTTCAGAAGGAACAGAGAGGGAGAAGAGTGGGGTCCCTTCTTTGTACCCTGAAAAGCCTATGCATGTGGTTGAATCTGCCATTCATTCAGATTCAGATAGCAACTGTGCATTGAAACAGTGTTGTGTTGAGTGAGAGAGGCAGCACCATCTCTCTACAAATGCCAAACTTGCAACACAAGCATCCAACACACATTAACTTTCTTCAAACCAAACCAATATATATAAATCCACTTTCCCTTCTTATTTCACTTTTCCTCCTGCCACTGCTGCTTCTCAACCCCACCTTCCCCACCTTCAACTTATCATACTTCCCTAACAATTAACTCTCTCACATACTTCAATTCCTTCTTAATCCAAAAACTCTAAGTTCTCCGAGTCGAGTGTTGATTTAATATGATATTAGACTAAGAGAGCTTAATTAGTTCAAACTAGAGACTAGGAAAGCTTAAGTTCAAGCTCCTATACTGTTGTTTTCTTTATATTTCGTATTGATAATTCACAAATAATTGAACCTATATGTGATAGTAAGTGATGGAGAATATGGTTAAATTTACTTTCAACTAACCACTTACAGTTTTAGATCTTAGAAAGCATCTACTTCAGGATTTGGGATGGTGTAGTCTAGAGTTGTGAAACTAGACCTTACCTTTTTTTTTTTTGTGTGTTTGTTTATGTTAATTTACAAGTTTAATAATCCTACATGAACCTGTGTCTTTTAACCTCACCACCCAAGAAAGGCATTTACCTTAATAAATCTAAACCCACCAACCAAAGCACAAGTCACATATACTCTATTCCTTTATACAATTCAAAATTGCACAAATGGGATACTTGTTAAAATGGTAAACCAAATATCTCCAAGTGTTTGGCAATGTAAGAAGTGCTAAAAGAAGGAGGGAAGAGAATCCTTAATCAGCTAATAAAAAATTAAAGAGATATATATCAACTGATCACTTGTTAAAGAGATCAGAGAGCAGCAAGCCAAAAGTAATACTTCTGCAGTAAACTGTAAAGTGGAAGCACAGAACAGTAAAGAAAGCACTTGGGAAATAAAACAAAGCAATTTCAGCAGCAGTCTGAAACTCAGAAGGAAAAGGATAAAAAGAGAAGGGTGTGTTTCTGTTTTTATCAGAACTTAAAAGACCCTTCCTGAGCTGCTGAATCACTCATTTTCATAAATTTCCAAAATTGCTAAAAGGTCAAATTGTAAGTGGGGGTTGCTGGGAAGAGGAGTCTGCAAAATCCTGAAGAAAAGTAAAAGAGTTGGAAGCAGACAGTAAAAGCTCAAACCGTACAAACATTTTTTTTTCTCTTCTTCTTAGGCATTGGCTTCTGACACCAACTCTTTTGTGTCACATTTTATAATAAATTCGCTTAAATCTGTATTTACATTGTTATTTATTTCCCCCTGCTTTAGTTTGTGGGTTTCTGTAGAGGTGTCAGAGACAAGAGCTGCAAAAAAAAAAGGCAGTTTCCCTCCATAACCAGAAGTTACAGAGAGATGCAGTCATAATATGAACACTAGAAGAGAGAGAGAGGGAAAAAAAGAAAAAAGAGGAGAGAGAGAGAGAGAGAGGTAGGCATGCAGCACCATAATCAGAACCATTAGTTTATCCATTGCAGAAGATTCTGCAACCCAAATGGTTTCTGAAATAAATATACAGTATCAGACTTACGCCAATTCTCAGAGTGCTCTAGTAATAACCTAAACAGAGGTGCCTCCCCCTCCCCGCCTGGTTTCATCATCTCCCTTTGAGCTCTGTCTTGCTGCGCTTTGAGGTTCTTGGTTGTTTCTCAGCTGATAAATCGACTTGTTTTATCTATTTTAAGTATGAGCGCCAGGAGTATGTTTCCCTTCACCTCAGCTCAGTGGCAGGAGCTTGAACATCAAGCTCTCATTTTCAAATACATGGTTTCTGGCATCCCTATACCTCCCGATCTCCTCTTTAGTATTAAAAGAAGCACCTTGGACTCTCCTTTCACTTCCAAGCTGTTCCCCCACCACCCACAACATGGTAAAGCAACGCGTCTATCTCTCTCTCTTTCCCTCTCTCTCTCTCTCTGCCTCTCCCCCCCTTTCTCTCTGAATTTTTTGTGTTTCATGCAGTTGGATGGAACTATTTACAGATGAGTTTGGGGAGGAAAATAGACCCAGAACCAGGGAGGTGTAGAAGAACTGATGGGAAAAAATGGAGATGCTCAAAAGAGGCATATCCAGATTCGAAATACTGTGAGCGGCACATGCATAGAGGTAAAAACCGTTCAAGAAAGCCTGTGGATGTTTTGAAAACAACAGCAACAAATGACATAAACCACCTCTCAAATCCAGTATTTTCCTCCTTAACCAACAACTCATCCATACTCTCCTATCGGCCCTTCCCCGCTCATCAAATTTCTTCAACTCCTAGTGGGAATGGCATATCAACCCAAGACACTAATACCCTCCTGCTTCTGGAATCTGGTTCTTACTCGGACAGAAATCCAGATAACAGGTTTGTAGTTTAATCTTCTCTCTATGGAGTTGTAATATTTCATATTGAAATTCTGACTTTTGTCCATTTTCTGTTATGTCCTAGAAGAAGTAGGTACAGTTATGGGCTAAAAGAGGATGTGGATGAGCATGTTTTCTTTTCGCAAGAACCATCCGAAACTACTGCGAGAGCTGATTTCTCTGGTTCATCCATAGCTGATTCTCTGCAACTAACACCACTAACAATGGGTTGTTCTTCTCTATACTCAAAACAGAACAACTGTTCCTCTTTGCAGAGTGATCAGTCCTGCTATCAGCTTCATCAGAGCCTCACAGACCCTTTGAAGCAACAAAAGAGAGACGAATCACAGAAGACAGTTCATCGATTCTTCGATGAATGGCCTCCAAAAGAAAGAGGATCATGGCTTGATTTCGACGACAAATCATCAAATACCGGCTCAGTTTCCACCACTCGGCTCTCTATTTCTATTCCCACCGCTTCCAACGACTTCCCTATTTTCAGATCCAAAAATCCATAATGAACCTAGCCCCAAACTTCTCTTTTTTTTTTTCTTTTATCTTTTGCTTTTCTCCAAAGTCAGTTTGTTCCTGCGCTTGATCTCCGGGGTGACCCCAGCTGTTTCTCATTGATTTTTATTTTGTTCCCAAGGATGTACTTCCTGTTGAATTTCACCCCATCTTTTTTCTTATGTAGGGTGTGGTTGATGAATTGGGCCATGGGTTGTTTATTAAACGAATGTTCCATCCTTTTTTTGTGTACTTGATGACTTTCTACATCACTTCATACGTTCGGTTTTGATCACTTGGACAATCTTGCTTAGGCATGGAAATCAAATCTAGTTCCATTTATTTGGATTTGAATTGAATGGGATCGATATGGACATTCCATGTATGCTATTTCAACTTTTTGTTTCCGCCCCCGCAAAAAAAAAATAAAAAAAAATTAGGGGGCCAAAATCGGAACAGTCTGCCTTAAACTAATTATATCAATTAAAAAATGATGATATCAAAATCAACTGTCCCAACGTCATTTTGTTCTACCTTTCCCAGCAATCACAAAACTGCATAGAATGGGAAAAAGAATAGCAAATAGCGGGTTAGAAACGGAGGAAAATGAAGAAGCCAAAATGATCACAGTTGCAACTTTCAACGTCAATAGTTTTAAGACCCATCATCAATTGTTAACATACGAATGGGAACGCTTCCATATTTAAACAAAATATTTTTGCACAGCATTGCAAGAAAAGGTAAACAATGCTTGTCTATTTTTCCACTAACCTGACATCGATATAATGAAAATTCAGAGAGTGGCAGCAGAATGGGTGTTGTCGGCACATAAAACAACGCTTCCCCGAAGTCTCCGACAATAGGGCTAAGATTGGCTTCAGTTTCATTTATTACCAATAAGTATTAGACCAAATGGGGAGGCAACCTTCGAAGATCTTTAATAACCTGTTGCAGAGAAAAAAAAACCATCTTTTCTTCCACTAATTAATCACGGGCAAAAATGATATAATAAACAAGAAATATAATTTCACTATTCTACTCAATGTGTCAGTATCAGTGTCAGTCCCGACTGCAATTCATCGGTCCGTCTTTCTAAATTGTAGGTCTTAAAGAACATCTAACCATATGAATACAGAACAAATTTCACTAACGTTGAGAGCTTATCAGATGAGAAAGAGAGATCTTCTAAAATTTACTTTTCTTTTGGCCGTAATATCACAAAAGGTTCAGTCAAGACATTGATGATCCCTCCGGACGCTGGGCAGCAGAAGCAGCCATTGTAGTTGTTGTAGTGATCCGTCAAGATGCTGCCTTTCACCTTAGCTTAAAGGGGCAGTTGGTAGGACCCGGCTGGCATATCTATTAAACTCCTAACCAAGTTCGGTATTCAGATATATCAATCCTCTGAGTCAATGATGGCAGCTTGTTTAGATTACTGCTGTCTCATCTGATTTCTCCATCACTACCCTCTAGTCCAGCGGAGTTTTCTCTTTGATGTCTGGAATCTCGCTGCGAATCCATTGCCTCATCGTCTTCAGATTCCGACCATGTGGCCCTTCGTCGGCCTGCGTTGGAGGAAGGTACGCCCTGTAATTTCAAAAACCAAAGAATAACTAAATGACCCAAATTAATCCAGCAAATTTCCAAAAGTATATAAAAGCGTTGTCTTGCCCATACACAGAAAAAAGGAGGGCCACTTCAAATAAATATAGATGGATAGTTACTCTGATTAGCTATTCAACCTTAACAATAACCGACCAATAGTAATTTTAGAAAGGACAGGTGAACGAAGTAAATTGAATATAATCATGATCGTGAGCAGAGATATTAAAAAAATAATAATATATAAATAACGTTGACTCAAACTTAGATGAAATAATTTATGGCAAAAAACACGTGCAATAGCAAGAGGCAGTATCAAGAAAATCTACTTGAATTCAGATGGTAGATACCAATACTTAAAGCTAAATATCAAGGAGCAGTAAATAGATATTACCGCTTCATCCTCGGCATCAGAATCTTCAAGCCCAGCTTCAGCAAGAGCATCCTGATCATTCCCTTCTACATCGTCGTCCTGATCATTCATCTGGTCCCGAGACTCCCTATAACCTATGTTATTATCTTCATTGTCTAGTTCTTGATCATCCATCATGTCATTCTCGGCCTCCTCCGTCTCATAATGTGATTTCCCCTTCCTGTCTTTCTTTCTCCTCTTTCCACCTTTCCTTCTCCTCTTCTCACTATTACCAGCTTCTTCTTCATCCATCTCTGACCTTTCTCTTCGCTTAGCGGATGTGGTGCTCTTCCATTGCTCCTGGAGAAAGTTTGAATGAGTTGTTGCTTTTACGCTACAAGTTGAGCTCCAATTAAACATCTTATTAACACCCAAGATGGAAAATATCATTGCAAATTAAAACACTGGAAGGCTTTGATCAATAACAAATCTCTTCATCCCTTGGCCCTAGGTTATATGTCTCCTTTTGTTGGGTTTTAATACAATCTCTTTTATTTCTTATCAGAAAAAAAAATAATAATAATAAAATAAAAGCACTGGAGATAAAAGATAGTCATCCAAATAACATGCAACAGTAAACCACATTACTTCTTTCAACAGAAAGAGTAGCGTCACTCTGTACTACTGAAGTGCGTTTGCAAACTCAAGCACAAAACGCTGCTCTAATGCGAAATTACGTAATGAATAAATAGAGGGGACTTGAGAGTATCTATAATGGTACACAGAGAAGGTAAGAATGCTCCAATTTTCACTCCAAACTATTTAACTAGAAAAGGTAGAATGCTTCAACTTTCCCTATAAACTACTAAACTTTGTATGAAAAACATATAATCCTCCTCTGACATGATAAATAAATAAATGAAGAGGAACGTCTGAAATACAATTCCTTCAATACCTTCATTACCAAATACCAAGAGAATGCAGGTACTCAAAATGCATTATTTTTTAATTTTTCTACACGTGCTCTACAATTCTGAAGTTCTGTAACAATATAATTCAAACAATTAAAAAAAAACCATCTAATTCAAAATATATACCTTCACACGTTTAAAATGCTGTTCCTGTTGCATCATCCGTTTTTCCTCATCCTCCAGCTTTCTCCTCTCCAACTGTTTTAACAAATAATATCAGACAAGAATCCATCATTCACAATAAATAAATAATTTTCAAAAAAAAAGATATAGGATTAGATACAATTGGTGAAATAAGACAATGCATACTTGAAATTTCCTTTGCTCATCTGCCTTACGACGTGCTTCCTCTGCCAATGCAACTTGACGAGCTAGTTCTTGTCTTTGACGGGTCTGCTGCTCTTCATGTTCTGCTGCTTTGAGGTGAACTCCTGCAGCTTCCAGTAAGTGCTTGCAGTAACCAACATGAGTATCTATCTTCTTCTCATCAAAACCGTGAAAGTGGAGGTTGGAAGCAGCAGATAACTGACTAAAAACACGAACTGCATTTTCCAGCTCCGCTACTGTTGAACGCACCTAACACATTTCATTGGAAAACAAATCAAGCAAAAGGGAAGGAGAAGATATGGGGTCAAAGATTGAGGCAGAATAATGGAGTAACTTAAGTTGTAATTTAAAGCATTATTATAAATAATTCATAATGGCAATGGTCTTACAACTCAATTATACGTAGACACTAGGAGCTACATAAAGGATAAAACGACTCAAAGCTTGTTTGATGTTGATTACGTAGAAAACCATGGTTAACATCCTATCTAATTGCTTTGTACAATTAGAATTACTAAGTAATCCTGTTCCCTAACAGATTTCACCATCTTCAAATTGAAGTATAACAAATCATAATATTTGGTTAAGGGATAACTAAGCATAATATCTAATTGCTTATAAGACCATAACATTTGATCATCTTTCTGATTGTTCATTGTTTTCTTTTGGATAGGAATGGATGGCTTGTTTTCATCATCAATTTCAGAAAACTAACAGGTAATTTAATTAATATTTATTACTAGCGCCACACAAGTGCACGATAAGAATTGATTGTTCAGATTAAGCTTCAGAAATAAATTCAGATCAAGTCTAGTCTGAGAAAGGCTTCGCTTATATGAAATTTTGAAAGAGACATAGAAACTGAGAGCCTCTTCTCCAGAATCTGACTGCTGACCCTGTAAACTTTTCTATTGATATGAAATCATTGCCCATACTAAGTTAAAGACGCAATCTAAATAGAATACTACTGACAAGTCCACAAATCTGTTGGTAAGACTTCAAGTTTAACTTCTTATCACAGCTGTCAGGTCAGCTGATGACCTATTACTGCCCAAAGAGCCAAAAAAGAAACCACAGAAAAATTCAAAACAAATCAAGGGTCTTGTCATGCAAAAAAAAATGGTCCAATTAATCATATAGAGATGTGTTTAGTTAATCACGTTTTTACATACTGCTTCATTAGTTTCAGTCAAAGAAGCACGAACAGTGGGCACAACATGAAGATACGTTAATTTCTAAAAAGGTAGAATACGGACACGTGTTTTTTTAAAATAAAATGTATATACAGATATATTTAGTACTTGACGATAGATAAACATGTAAATTCAATATACAAAATAAAAGATACTTTAGTAAGAAGACTGAAAGCTAAGTCAAAAGTATGTGCTGTTTGGTCACATAACTCCAAAGTGGCTTTTATTCATCCCCAATATTACTATAGTACATTAAAATAAAATTTATAATAATAATAATTTTAAAAAAAAAAAAAAAAAAACAGAAACAAAACTAACTTGCTGGCAGTGGGATTGGGAAAAATTCCACTAAGAAGAAAAGGACCTAGGAAGCAGTACGATTTGAATACAAGTACGTAGGCGGTGGAAGGAAAAATCCCACTAAAAAGGTAAGTACCTAATAAGATACAAACTTACTAAAAACCAAAGGTCACCGAATGATTGTCTTCCTCTCCCTGCTCAATTTCTCCTCATCCCTCTCTGCGCAATTTCAACCAAACAAAATACTCTCTTTGATTTCTATGGAAGAAGATAAGTACCTTTCTCCCTTAATCAATTTCTTGTGAGTTTTGGGCGTCAATTTCAATCTACTTCGATTTGAAGCTTTGGTTCTTCTACGTTTCTCTTCTTTTTATTTTTATTTTTTTCGAGGAAAAACAATATTTGGGAAGTCAGCCATGTCCTTAAGCTTGTCCCAACATGTCCAAACGTATCCAAAATTTAAAAAATTGGATACTCTATTTTGCGTGTCGAACACGTATCCGTGTTTCTTAGTTTTCAGTTAATCGGTGGTGCTTCTTCTTCTACACCTTCAGAAGGCACAAGCCAGGCTATATTATCCCCCGTTCTAACCTCTTTTGGCGTTGATTAAAATATTTTCTCATTTCTTATACACGAAAATGTTTCTGGACTGTCCCATCCACGGCAGAAAAAAGGAAGAGAAAAAATGATCTACAATAAAATAGAAGAATGGGCCAACTCAAGTACGTCATCTTGAAACATCTGTTTTTTCAATCACATTTATAGTAGTTTAAATTAATGATGCAAAAACTTGGGGGAATGATGTGCATATTTTCGGGATAACTTTCTAATGACTTCAAACCTTCTTATCGAGATGAAGAAATGTTCCACAGATATTCAACAGCAATAAATATTTCAACCAAAAGTATTAAGAAAGAACCTCATCTGCTGTCCTTTTTGTCTTTTGTAGTGTTGAAGCTGAAAACTTCTGCATTGCGACCCCAGCATCAAATCTTAGAGTGTAATTTGAAGGTGTCAAATGGATAGCTCTCAGTAGGGTCTTTTTACAGTCTTGCCACTGTTCAGCCTCATAATATGTACGAGCTAGATATAGAAGAATTTGATAATCTGTATTGTAATAAAACTTCCGCAAGCAATTTTGATACTGCATGATAACATTTGGCATTAATTCATGGGTGCAATAACGACAAGAACTTTTTATTAATAAAAATGAGGACACCTGCAATTCAAATGTGAACAAGATATTTAAATTACCATTTTAACTGCTAATGAAAAATTTCCTTGAGCAAAATAGACATGTGCCAAATTGATCCACACATCTGGCATCTGTACAAAAATGTTCCCACTTGCAGCTTCTTGAACCTACAAAGGACAAAAGGTGCTAATAAGCTTAATTTTATATTATACAGGTTCTAAAAGGTTTTGATATGAAGTAATAATATGAGGGCTCACCTGTGTGAAAATATCTTTTGAAACATCAAATTGACCTTTTTCAGCCAAGATTACCCCAGCTCCATTGGCAGCATACAAATTAGCAGGATGTTGTACCAGAACCTGTTCAATTAAAGAACGAATACCAACCATTGAAATGCAACGTTAAAGACAACGAACAATGATCGTTACAAAACAGCATTTATAGTCCAACTGTCAGGGATAATTGCCTTCGAAGCAATAGATTGGCATTTGACTCCCGGCAAACGCACTCTGATTCTCATGAAAAATCATCACAATTTACAATGAGGATGAAACAAGAGATTAAACAAAAGATGGGCACTACTGAATTACGAGATGCCCACTGAATAATCTACATTCGTTTATAAATATTTTGACTTCTTTCTTTATTCAAAGTCAAACTAAGGTACCGAAAATCTCAGTGTTTTAAAACTATTTTATGTTTGTACAGTCTCTTTTTTAATATGAACTAGTACTTCATTGGTTCATCATCATCCATTTAAACAAGTGCACAGAACGTTTTTTTAATTAGAAAAAACTGCAGTATATGATTTAATAAGCATGAACTTCACTCCATCATCATCGGTAGATCAAAATTATTTAAAATTAATCAAAATGCCAGAACAAACATTTGACCATGTGTGGATATTGAAGCAATCATCGGGACCTAATTGACCAAATGAAGAGCCAGACAGGAAGGAGAAAAGAAAAAGATGAAACATACCCTTGTGTATAGTTCTTTGGATTTTTCCAAATGTGTAGCCTCCAACTTGGGATTTCTTTTCTCATTTCGAAGTGCAGCAAAGTAGTTCCAGTTCCCCTTGCCAAGGTTAAAAGAAAAATTAAAGAAAATAAAAAAGAAGTCCGAGATAAAGATAACAATGAAGGTAATTTGAAAACATGAACTAAACTCTAGATGCTTTATATTCCAATTCGTGGTGTGATCCTTCAAGATAAGGATAATAATATTAGACAAAAACTAAAATGAATGTGCACAATGAAAAGTAACCCACCAGAGAAAGAGTAGCATAAGAATCCTTTCCATCAGTGGCTTCACCTGCAGCCCGGAATGTTTCTTTTGCCCTAACCCAGTCATCATTTTTTAACTCAAGCTCACCTAGCATAGACAAGGCATTTGAGCACTTCTCGTTCACCTTCAGAGCATCATTAACCTATGAAAGAAACACATTATTGACAATGCAGTATGCATTTCAACTAGAAATAGGAGCAGGTGTGTTGGCAGAGTTGACAAACCAATTCAATGCTTAATTGAACATAATTTCGAGCTTTTGCAATGGATGCAAGCCTCAGGTAAGCATCTACATAGTCTGGATACTGTAACAAAAAAAAGCAAGTGCTAAAAGCAAAGTGCAATTATGAACCCCAAAGATCTACTATTCAAGAACCAATATATACCTTAAATAAAATCAAGCGGTAGAGTACACTTGCAACTTCAATGTTATGCAATTGCTCTAATAATCGAGCCAGGTTAAATAGAGCTGTAACTTTCTTCCATGGTAGTACAATTGAACGACCTTCCCTCTCCAGTCGATAAAATAATTCCATGTCCTTGTATTGAAGAACAGACGCACTTGCTTCAATCGCAGGGTATCTCTCTTTGCTGTCAATAAAATCTAGCCAAATTCCATCACCTAAAGCTTCCCTGAAAATCCTTTCAGCAAGCTGACAAAAATAGGAAGTAACAAAAGTAAATGGAAGAGGACAGCATTTGTTAACTTGACATAGAATTATTTTCAATCTAATCAATTATTTACTAAACCTAAAACCACACAAACCTCAAACTCTTCCCTTTCAAAATGAAGAACTCCAAGATTGTTCAGCACTTCAATTGGTACTTCTTGACCAACCTTTTTTAAGAGATTGCTAGCCTGTCATAACACTCAAACAGCAAAATAGATTATTAGATTAGATCCATATGAAATAACAAGTTCACAAGTAATTGTCGCTCCTATAGAGAGTTCATTTGCATAATACACAGAAAGTCCCTACAGTTTTGAAGGCATCCAAAGCAGCTCCTTCATCAGTTGAAATCAACAGTTCTCCAAGATCTAAAAAAGCCTGCAATGCAGTTTAGTTCTGTGTTATATGTGTATTGACAAATAAATGGTAGCATATCCATATATGTGGGAAAGAGTGTGTATGTTCATGTCTTAATAGTACTTGTTTCAACAGGAAAGAAGAAAACTTGGATGCTTGTACCAGGGATATCCTCCAATAAAAGGTGAAAAAAATGTAGATATGTGCAAGAGCATCATCTTAAGAAAAATGGAAAGGTAATCATTCTAGCACAATTGGATTCTTGCTGATTTCATCTGAAAACTAAAATCAATAATACACAATATTCCAATTTTTATTTTGCAGAACACATCAATTTTAAATTTTTCCAGATGAACCAACAAATAATGCAATTTCTAACCCAATGACGAGATGTGCATATGTTCACATTATTAGATCTTCCAGGCAACATCAAACTGAAAGCACAAATCTTTCATCATCATCACATAAATGACTCACCATGTTGCCTAGTTCGAAGATTACCAACTAATCTTACAAGTTTAGCCCAGAATCTCTTGAGATATTTAGGGTCTTTTTTTCAATCAAAATGAGTTTCTTACAAATAAGAGAGAGAACTTGAAAACTTGTTAGCACCCAATCATGTTTCGTGGCAATGAAAAAAAACTTCACAAATTTAATTATTTAGTTTAATTTCAGTCATATTATCAAATTATTTGAAATTGAATGTTATTGAACTTCTAATTAGAACTTTAGAAATTTAATTCCTAAACCACGAAATAAATTATATTAATAAAATTTATTTTTTTTGTTCGACAGTTTCTGAAGGAGGACAAATTAGCATCTCAAGTTTCACAGCTATGTAAAGTAAAAATGACAAAATTAAGCTTTAGTATTGGCTATAGGTACAAGCTAGGATCATAAGGCAAATGGCCAAGTCCAACATTAAGAGTTGGGGATGCCAACTTGCAACATCAAGACATTATAAAGTCTTCCAATTCCCCCAAAAATTAGGGAGACTACCTGCGCATCGCGTGGATCAATTTTTGTAGCTTTCCTTAAGGACTCCTGGGCCTTCTCAGCCTGACCAAGCTGAAGGTAAATATGACCAAGTACCTATATCGAACCAGTAACTCGGCTAATGAAACAAAAATTAATGAAAAAGGCTAGAAATACAAACCAGAGCAGATAATGAACTAAAACACATATCGAAATATCTTTTAATTTCAATTCACTCACTTTCAGTGTCTCACAATTGTCGGGATAAACCTCCAAAACCTTCTCAAAGTTTGATAATGCACTTCTAAGATCTCCCATCTTCAGTTGAACCTGACCCAAACCTATACCAAATAAACAAAATAGAATTTAACCACAAATCACCATGGTAATATCATTAAACAGAATAGGCAAATTATTGAGGTTGCTATTGCTTAAACAAAACGCCCTTTTATCAAACCAGTCTCATGCAACTGAAAGCCTTTGAACTGTAATTTATAAGTACATCTGCAGTAAATACAAGGGCAAATAGGAATTAAGCACTTCAAGCACGTAAGAACTTGGTCATCTAACGACAACACTTCACAGTCATGATTACAATTTTTTGAAGTGCTAGGCATAAAAAAAGTGCAAAAACCTTGGGACTTAGACTCGAAGCAGCCACAATAAAAAAATATATATAAATAATTTTTTTATATATAAAAAAAGGTTTTGTAAGAGATTTTAGAGGAAGGAAGGTTTTGTCAATTTTTTTTTACTACTTTAAAGAAGAGGTGTCCAGAGAGGACTTATTAGCCAAGGCACCCTTTTTAAAACAATACTTATAAGAGCTAATATCTAAGAGTCTTCAAGGGAGAGAGGAGAAGAGAATAAAAGGTCTGGAAATTTTTTTTTTTTTTTTTTGAAAAATGAAGGTTGTTGGTATTAACAGAATTAGAACTATTCCAACATACCATACAAAAATCATAAACGGGGTAAAGGCAGAAAGAACAGATAGGGAACATAAACTTACCATAATAAGGAAATACAAATTCACGGGGTTTATTAATTTCCTTTGCAGACGCCATGTAGTATAAGCCAGCTTTCTCATAGTCTCCCTACAGACATTCTACCATCAGGTACAATAATCATAGAATATTTCTCTTTTAAAAAATTTAAGTAAATATATCTTCTCCTCCACTTCTTAACGCTATGAAACTATGAGATAAAGAAGGCTATCGTACCTTGCTATGATAAGACCGAGCAAGATTATAAAAAGAATGAGATTTTGTTGGTCCATGGTTGGTAATGGCAAGTGCTGTTTCAGTCAATTGCTCCACCAAGAAGTGTTGACCGGTAAAGAAAAAATGATTTGCTAAGTAATTCAGTGCCATTGCACAAAAAGGGTATATTTCAAAAGCCATCTGCATCTTTTCCATCCCATTTCTAATTCGAGCAGCTGCCATGGTGCATTTACACCACAATTGAATTACTCACATGTGTGGAAAAATATGACCTAGAAAAAATTATTTCCATGAGAAGGAAAGGACGCCATGGTGAACTGTACCTTCATTTGTGTTCAGATCAATGATTGCTAGAGCAACAAGGGCCTCAACATTTTCTGGATCCAACTGCAAGTTTAGAATTAAGAAATATTTGGCCAACATCAACTTAAAGCAGATAAGTTTGCGTGAGTTCAATGGATGATTTAAAAAATTAATGTTACTAGCCTGCAAAACTCTCTCAAATGCTTGCTGAGCCTTTCCATATTGTTTCAATTGGTAGCGGCAAAGGCCTATGCCAAGTCTTACAGCAGCAGGGCAATCAGGATAGACTTGCAAGGCCCTCTATTGGCAAATTCATGTTACAAGTACAAAGGAATCATCAAATTGACTTGATATAATTGCATCTTACAGAGAAGTTAAGTGATCGGAAGAGGGCTAGCTGGCTCCCACCAAACATAAAAGCTAATGAAGCGGATTTTAGATCTCACTTGTTGTGCAGGCATGTGAAGACAACTAACCTTGTACAGCTCTAATGATTCAGAATAATGTCCACGGTTGAATTCAACGCATGCCTGCGATATGCCAAAGATATTAAGGGAAGCAGAATACATTAACCAATTCATCCTCATTCTTCAGTCTTGTTTTAAACAATCATAAGAATTGGCCCGGACCTCAATTAAGTTAAGAGACATTGTTAAATATGAAGTAACAATCATAGCTCTACACCATATTTTTTAGAAGAGTCTCACATAACCCCATCACGTACGTCAGATAGAATAGATTTATTCAATTAGAAATTTGAGAAGGTACATAAGATCTAGTACAGCACATGCTTAGGCAATTAACATTCAACTATTTTAACATCAAATAAAATAGACATGCGGATGCATTCCATCAGCAAGGCAATGTATACATAACACAACAGCACCGCTGAAAATAAAAGTTCTTCAGGAAAAAATACTGCAAAATCAATTAGTAAAAGAATTAATTTTTAATCAAAGGAGCAAAAAGGTTATCGTCTTATAGATGGCATCTCTTTTTCCATGATCTCCAGTTACCAAAGTTAAGATAATTGATGAGTCCGTGAAAGATTTCACTCATAAGTCATACCTGACCTAGAAGAGCAGGAACATTGTCACGGTCTCCATCTAAAACAATCTTGAATGCCGAAAATGCCTGTTCTACTTCCCCTTTAGTTAATAAAAGCTGACCTGTGAACATTTCAGGCGTTTTAGTAGAAAGCATGCTTCAAAAAATAATCTAAATGACATAATCAAAGGAAGTTCATAAGCAGTTTTATAAAAATAGCAAAAATTATCAATTACTTTAACTTTAATGTCATACTATAAAATTTAAATTTAAAAAAACCAAAAAACATAAGTTAAACTTAAAAAAAATTACCTTTTCCAACCCAAGTTGAAGGCTCGTGCATATCAATTCTTGATGCTTTGTTGTAATATTGTGTAGCCAATATGAAATGTTCTTCTTTTTCCCGTTGTTTTGTCTCAATTTTTCCAAGATAGCTGTAGTAGGCACCCAAGGCATTTAAGATTGCAATTCTTTCGTATCTAACATCAGCATAGTACTCATCAATTTCTGCAACAATAACAAAATTCCAAAAGATTCAATTAAGATTTTTTTTTTGTTTTTGATAAAAAACACAGATGTATTAAACCAAGAAGGAAAAAACATCTTGAAAGTGGGGCGGAGAGAGCCCCCAAAAAGCAAACTACTTACAAGAAGGCTTTCCAATTCGAATTAAGATTCAATAAAGATTTGAAAATTACAAATGTATATATAGGTATATATGTTTAGGCTGTGAGCTTATTTTTTCTATTCAAGAAGCATCAAATAATTAAGGACAAGGTATTTCATTTACTCGATAGAGAGAAAATAAAGAAGAAAATTACTCTAAAAAGTCCAACTTTTGAAAAGAACTCCATACCTGGACTAGACCCTTCCTCCAGAATTTGGCGGAATTGTTCCAGTTTTCCTTGCTTAAAGTACTCCCTCTGGAATGTGTCAACGAAATGATATATGGAAGTTCAGACATGGACATAAAAAATGTGGAAATTCAGACATGGACGTAATAAATGAGAAAAGCAAAAACAAAATGCATCAACCTCAAGAAATGTGTACTCAAAAAATATAATATTCAAAAAAAACAGTTTGTCATAAAAGGTATGAACTTTTTGTTTTGATATTCAAGTTTATAATAGATCTCGAAGCAACAATTTTCTCATTATAGCATCATCATTGGGACAGCACAAGTTAGAGGTGGAGAAAATGATTTTATTTAACAAGGTACAAATTTTTGACTGATAAATGAAAAGGAACAAAAATGTCCAAAGAATATAAACTCCAAAAAGAGGGGGAGAAAATGATGGAAATTGGTTTTAAACTACAATTAAATACAACGTAAATAATGCAAGATGTTCACAACTATTAGATATATTTCACAAGGAGAATAAATTCTTAAACTTAAGAAATGTGGAATTGAAGCCAAAAAATTATCTCAAAGGAAGAAGAAATTGGTAATTGGTGGAATGAACAAACTGAAAGAGTAGAGTGTACAATGTCGCTGAAGCTGCAGATTTAAAGGATCATAAAGAACCTTGTTAGTTGTGACATGAAGTTAGTAGAAAATCCTGCAATATATTGGACGGGAAGACTACGTAAAATCCAGGATAACCTTTGCCAAGAAAAAAAAACTACATTCAAATTTCATATCTGTGCCACCAATTGAGCTAAGCCCATCTTTAAGCTCGCATATTCGCCGAATACTTGCTCCTCAATTTGGAAGAAAAAGCAAAAATTAATAGCACTTCTGATTTTTCTATCATGCAGGAGTTCCAACGAATTTTGGGGGGTCAACTTATGACAATCTAGTTTACAGTTCGCCAAATGAAAACAAAGCGCACACACACACACAGTGAGAATTCGGCCACCGCCTCGTCGGTTAGTAATTAGCAGTAAAATACAAGCATAACAACGTATCAAACTCATCAATTACGCATTCCGATCACTCAAAAAGTTCGAAATTAGGTTTTCCGAAATGAAAGCAAAAACAAAGAATTGTAAGGAGGAATAAGGTAATGAAATCAAGCATATGAAGAACGAACCGCGATGATTAGCCAGAGATCTAAGGGAGCTTGCTCGGCCTTGAGTATGTCGAGGATATCGGAAGCGTCCCTGGGGAGCTGGTCGAGAGCTACCCTGACCTCCTCCTCCGAGTTCTGCACTGGTATGTACACACAAGCCATGCTTTTCCTTCAGAACGCAGAATCTGGGCAAGCGGAGGAGGGGGAGAAAAATCCAGAATTGTTCGCCGGAAAAATTCGAGGCTCTGCGTTCCGTCTACCTCTGGTTCTCTTCTCTTCCCAGGGAGTAACTAGTAAGACGCAATAGGAATTGAAGAACAAAATAAGCGAATGAAGAACTGGCCTTCGTGGCTAAAATTTGATCGTAGGGCACAATGATATTTTGCTATTTTCGGTTTTGTTTTGGTTAAAATATCACTCTACTCTCATCGCCTACATTCAAACTTCTTTCAAAAGGTTAAAACTTATTTTTAGATAATCTTTCTCCATTTATGTTTATTTAAAAATAATTTTTAAATTATTTTATTTTTTAAAAATAATTTTATTCATTAAAATTCCATCAGCAAGGCAATGTTATCTCAAAAGCTCATCGGGAAAAAAACACTGCAAAATCAATGAGTAGTAAAAGTAATAATTTTTGTCATGACCAAAATTGATTCAATTCGTTTGGTTGGGCGACATTCAAGTGTTATTTTTACTGGTTCTACTGATTTCTTTTATTCTTACATCCCTCCATCAAACTTGCAGGGGGTGGCCCTAATACGAGAACTATAGATTTAAAAGATAATCAAACTATAAAGACTATAACGATTCCCCCCTACGAATGCTAGCTTATATGGTTTCCATGTAAATCACTACTTCATCTAAATGTCAATAATTCGAAATGAACAATTATATAACAAAACCACTCAACCTTGTAATCTGTGTATATTTATAGGACAATACAGATTCTTCCCGTAGTTCTTTAAGAACTGATGGCAAGTAATACAACCCCACCACTCATCTTAACCTGAAATTTTCGTTAGGGAATAGAACATTTGGATTCCGTATATGTGGATTTAGTGCAGAAAAGGCTTTCCACTTAGCCCCAGATGAGATGCTCCACAAGGAATCTGCATCTCTATCTCCAGGCTGCACCTTCGCCGTTGGTTCGGGAGCAGGCGATTTCGGAGCAGCCTTTGCCTTCATAAATGGATGTTTCTTGCTCTTTCCCATGCCGTTGGCCAGCAACCAGCGGGAACCAGATTTCTGTTGGCTGGAGGTAGAGGTACCCCATGGTTTCTTATTGGGCTCAGTTCTGATACCTGCAACATGAACTTCCGTGATTCTGAACTGAGGAATGCCTTGTTGTTCAGAAGTTTTCTCCTCTGATTCTTCCTTTTTCTCTGTGCTTGTAACCGGCTCGAGATCATCCTCTTCGAAGTTGTTTCTTATCTCCGAAACCGTGCTATATATTTTAGGTTTTGGCGGGATAAACACTCTCTCCACCTGGATAAGAGAAAGCATAGGGGCACCAACTGGTTCATAATTTCTCAATGGATCCCGGAGTTGCACCATAAGTGCTACAGTGAAGTTGTTTCCCAGCAAACCACACTTTCTGCTGGAACTCTTTCCCCGCCTTCTCTCTCCCTTTGTGCCTCCACGAATGAAGTCTAAGGAATTAGCATGGTGAGCAGCAAGTATTTTAGAAGTATGTTCGCTTATAATTTCTTCATCATCAAGTTCCCCAGAATCCAATCTCATCCATTCATCAAGAGAAAGAGAAAGACCCATTAATCCATCAACATCATCACCGTTGTCTTTCATGTCCAGTAACTGCAATCCAGCAGTTCCCTCCAGTCCAAGCGACCCACTAATGTCAATTCCCTTGCCCCGGAGAGCTGAAAATTCTCCAATACACTGTGCACTGATGTTCGAAGGTGGCTCGTCCTCTGACATTCCTGACTGTATCCTCAGCCCTTCAATTGAAAGGGCTTCAATCTTGTCCAAGGCGAGTGGAGCAAGATCTTGTAAGGATACATATTCAGTCTCAGGCTCACCAGGCATAGAGTTTGAATTAAACTTCTCATGCCTAGAACCCGATGATCTTCTCATGGAATTTTTTCTTCTATCAAATGGATCTTGCTCAGAAACGGGTTCATGCTGCAGCATACATTGCCTGTTCCAATGTAGAGATAACATATAGTTAAAACAAGACAAGAAGAAAAAAAAACTTCCCGAAGAGGGCGGGGGGAGCAAGTTACATTTTGAACCAAAAAATGAGACCACAAACCTCTCGGAACCCTCCAAAGAAGGAACAGCTTCCCACGCCACTTGTTGCATTGTTTTTCCAGTTATATCTTCCAAAGGCATTAACTTATTCGCTTGCATCGAAAGTTTTTCAATTCCAACTGAGGCCAGACGCTGTAGTACCTCCATTATCCCAGAACCCATTTCTGCCGGCACTACCACTGGAGTAGAAACCTGCATAATTAGGTTCCCACCGGTTTTAGCATTCTGGAAAATTACAGGATTCATAGATCGCAAAAAACCTCCATTCTTTGTCTGGATAAGTGAACCCAATCCTTCTCCAAGCGGAGGCAATTCAAACGGCTCTCCACAAGGTAAATCAACTGGACTTCCAAACCCATGAGAGTTGCTTGGCGGAGACTGCTGAAAGGCTTCCTCATTCAAGCCCCACTCATGCATTAAAACCTCAGTCTCCAAATCTTCCAACATCTTTGCCTTCATTTTTCTCCTCATTGCTTCATCTTCTGCGCAGTACATGCCTTCATCAGCATTGACCGTTGACGGAAGATCAAAAGGTGTATCAGCCCTGACTCCAAGCTCAGAACTTGCATTAAAACTATAACTGCATGCTGGATGATTCTCATCTTCAATTTCAAAATTAAACAAGGAATAACCACCAGCTACAGCTTCTTCCTCGAATTGTCTTAACAATCGCTCTCTTGGAGACTCTGGCTCACTTTCAGAACTCAAGCCAAATGGACTTTGTTCAAGCCCCAACATACGTAAGAAATCACTTTCCAAAAAGTCATCATCTAAATCAAGGGGCCTATCCTTTCTTGTTTCATCACTTGACCTAAATTCTGAGCTATTATCCTGGTCTTCCTCAGGAGACTCCAATGCTGCTGTCTCCAGTTCAGACACGCAACTTAAAGCTGACTCCAACTCCTTCATGATCGATTCTGTTGTGCAGATATCATAATCATTAGAAGAACTATTACAAGCAACAAGCTCCTCGGCGTAGTTATCATGCTTCTCCTCCTGGTGGTGGACCCTGCTACCCTCTTCATGAGCCATCAATAAATCATTGTCAATTTCAGGTCGTCCAACTGAAGAGGAATCAACATCTTTCACATCAATTTTCTCCACCTGCTCGGATGACACTTCAATCCCTCGTTCAGAAAAAGCAAACTCGGTTCCACAATCAACATCGGCACTTTCATTCTCAGGGGCAGAAGGGCAAGAATCAGATTTTATTGGATGAGAATATTCAGTGCATACATCGAGCTCATGTTTACTGTCCACTGAAGCATCCAATTTACCATCCTCAAATTTCTGGTATAATACATCAATTGACTTGGCAAGTTCTAACTGCGATATTGGTAGAACCTCATGAAGATCCTTTATAGCATCTACCGACCGGGATGAAACAAGAGAATGATTGTTCATCTTTTCAGGAAGACTCTCGGTATTCTGGATTTTGCTTCTACCACCAGATTCACCAAACATGATCTCGGATTTCCCATTACCATACTTATTCTGCTTCGATTTTAAGGAATCACCGATATGATTTCCAGGGGTGGTTAAATTATCACTCACCACCGTGTATCCAAAACTAACATTCATTGTGGCACCTTTAGCCTTGCCAGATAATTTAAAACTAGTAGCCCACTTTCCAGAGCTCTTTTCTTCTTCTAACTCCTCCAGTGTTAAGGGAAGCAACCTTGTAAGATCAACCCGATGTTTCCCCAAATCAACCTCTGAAGCACCATAAACCGAAGCATAGAGTAAAAAATGCTTGGCCTCGTATTTTGCAGAATGATGGGGTCCATTCCCACTACCATATACTGTACAAGTACAGTTCAACTGCTCTTCAAATTCTGCCTTGCCCCGAATGACCTTCTTAGGGCGAGTTACCAATAGGCCATCCCGCCTCTTCCAGTACACACTTAGACTAAAATCATCAAAGTCGGAAGGTAACCCCTCAATCGAATGAACTTGGAGAGAGAAACAACAATTAAACCGGCGGTTTCGAACATGGGAGAACGCCTTCAGAGTCTTCCAGCTCCAGAGAGATTTCTTATCCTTGCGTGTTGGGTCTTCATTACTACTTTTTGGCTTCGACTTGGGATCGGGCAAATTTGTTTTCCCAGAAGATCTTGGTCGAGCATTAGCGCCAGAATTAGAATTCTTCGAGGGATTTTTGTTCAGATAAAGAGCTTTGCTTATAGTTTCGATCTCATTCAACAACTTCTCACTGCCCGAACGATTCCCAATCTTCTTCGCATCGACTTTTGACAGCATCGTCTCTCGCCACGAGCTCTGAAATTAAACCCATATAAACAAGCACTTAAGTAGCACGCACATCACATATACATTTAATTAAATTGATCTTCTTAATTCAAACTAACGAACAATATTCCTCATATAATTCAAAAAATACTTGAAATTCCTTCCCAGAATCCACCTCTAGGCGTATTAAATTCATTTCGCTATAGTGCATAAGGAAACACCGTTGAATAAATCATTACCAGGTTCGAGCTAGCCGGAAAACTCTGCTGGGGAAGCGAACCAGGAACCCTAAAGCTAAACTACCGAACCCGGATCATAATCTCCTCTGATTCCGACAGAAGAATATTTCAAATTCGAGGAATTTGAACGATTATGATAGAATTATATATGTGAACAAATGGGAAAGTGACGAAGAGTAAAACTATGCCCGAAACCCTACAAATGAACTCCCGGCATTCGAATCGCGTTTATCTCCCCAAATCTCTCTGTCTATCTCTATCCTTCCCCCAATTTGAATTGTCGCTGCATCTTTATTCCCTCAAATCAAAATAATAAAGAGTTCCCAGTAAGCGACATAATCTTTCGATTATTTCTATTTCCACCTCTCTACTTTCTACATATTCGTTTGCTGTCAACTGACTTTTACCTTTTTTTAATTTTTTTATATATATTTTTGAAATTGAACTCTGTTTTAATTTTATTCTAGGTTATAAAAAAAAAAAATTGTCATGTACTTTTATTCAACCAATGGTTATGATTTAGCCTTTGTAATTTAAATATCTACCAATTTAGTTTTTGTAGTTTTAATTTTGTAACAATTTAATTTTTTTAGTGAGAAATGTTGTTAAATTTAAATGATTTTTCTTATACATGTTCAATAAATTGATTAATAAACAATTGTGTTTATACAATATAAAAACTAAGTCATTGCATAATAAAAATTGACACTTTATTATGATGAAATTTTTTATGGGACTAAATTGTTACAAATTTAAAAATATAGAGACCAAAAATATTTTGTACCTTTTATTTTTTATAAAAAAAACTGATTTTTAATCTATACATTTACATTTATTTTATAATATTTTACTTTTTAGAATTAAATCTTATATTTTTTCGAAAATATTGTGCTAACTCACACAAATATAAGTGTATAAGTATAAAGGTCGATGTGATAAAAGCATCTACCACTATTGTAAAAGTCGATGGTTCAATTCTCCAATGTGTAATTATTGAAGTAAATATACATACATACACACACAAAAGTGTGTAAGTTTCAGAACAATATCATATTTCTCTAAAAAAAAAAAAAAGAACAAACAATGTCATACCAATAAAATATATGGAAAATGAATGTCAATTTATGATATTCTGGTAGACAACTAGCGAATATTTTATACATCTTGATATATATATATATATATATTGGTCAAAATGTAATGTCAATATTTTTTTTTATTACAGGAATTCATAAGTGAATGTGTTGTGTCTTGTCATTTGAAAAAAAAAATGTTTATTGGTATAAATAACTCAAAACTCCCAACCTTCTTTTCTGTCTCATTGTTCTAAAAAAAAGTGATATAGGTATTTACTTAAAACTTTAAATGATGAGGAGGATTTAAAAGAAAATAAAAAAATGAAAAGAGCCCAAAAACATATAAAAATATCCAATTTAATTATAGTTCAACTGATTAAAATGTTTATCTAGAATTTTTTACTCTAACATGTGACTAAACTAAATAATAATAATAATAACACGTAAATATTATTATTAGAGTAAAGTATCAACTTATTA
>JAOANK020000022.1:2303396-2313959 GCA_026257165.2 Telfairia occidentalis | reverse complement strand
TCAATTAATTACAAAAATTAATTCCTTCAAACTAATCCATTTTATTTCCCTCACAACCAATAAAGTTCCACCAAAAATAAATAAATATTTCGATTACCAAAAGGAAAAGTTTTCATCACTACCTACATTAAAAATAAAATAATTTTACGGGGTGCTACAATCCATCTGTTGAGCTATTGTGGAGAGAATCTTGTTAGAGAAGTTATTTTGATGCTGTATATTCCTAATATCCCTAGGAATAACAGTAGTTACTTGTTCATCCATCATTTTGAATGGTGAAGCTTTGATCTTTGTTTGAGAACCTTTTCCTGTGGTGAAAACAATCTCTTCCATAAGAGGATGTGTTCGCCTTATAATCCTTCCGCCTCTGGTTGTATTCCATGAAGGAGGATCCTTAAGAGTATTGATTTGAGCATATCCTTCTTAGTTTGTTAACCATTAGAAGAAAGATATGTCTGATTGAATTCGCTTCATTGTGGCGATCCAATCTTTCTTGAGTTATTGCCGTTCTACTAGAGAATAATGCTTTCGCTACATCTCCCGGCTATGAGAATATTGATCACTATTGAAATCTGCTTCCAGAAATTTGAAGTCAGGTTTGAAGGGTGCTGAGGATGTCAACACATTCAGCTATTGATCTAACACAGAATAGGTTTCCATGTCAGTTTGAGTTGGTGAAGATGGCCCTTCATATTAAATTTCTGGTATTGCTTGATCGAAATTCACGGATTTTACCCTCAGAGATGAGGATCGTGGATTCTTTTGAAGAATAGATGGTGATGGCCTGGAAGTAGAAGTACTAGGCCTTGAATCAGTAAATTCTTTTATTTTTGGGGTTCCCTGTGATATTTCAGTAAACTGAATGTTTATTGATCCGTCAGGGTGTTCCACAATTTGAGCGAGCTTTGATTACTTTGGAGGAGGTTGAAAAGCATTCTCGAGTTTCCAATTACGATTTCGAGCAATATGATCCCATGATAGCATCTTTGGGACCGTTGTTAAAGTCTTTCCCAAATTGGCTTCTATTGATGATTGGGACTTTGAGAGTTTTGGAATAAGTTTCTTCAAGGTGTTCATGGTGAGAAAGTGCTTCAAGAATTTCCGTTAATAAACATATTAATTATAAAGATAAATATTTTATTAAATTAATACAATAAAATAAGATCTGATTTATCTGTTATGATCTTATAAATAATAGAGAATCTAAAGATCTATAATTAAATTTTACTCAAATTAATTTCTCCCAGAACATCCACTAGTCGTCGGGCGTATTACTTCTTGTTATCAATAGATAACTCATCGTCTGGCTCCTGCAGGCGGATTACTCGCTACTCCAACGGTCTTAGGCGTCTTACCTCACTGCGCATCCTGGTCCACTGAAACTTCAACTCACCAAATTAATGCGAAAACCGGCGTAGCTTTACGATGCCGCGTGAGAAATTAACTCTTTATAAAACTTTAAAATAGATATCTAATTTCTATATCATAAACTTAATCATTAAGATAATAGAACTAGTTTCATATAATTAATTTAACATAATATTATTCTTTATGGTAATATGAATACCTTAGAAAATTCTTAAGCAAAGAAATTACTCACTTATGTTCATGAAGAAAGATGAAGAATATAATAAAAGAGGCTCTGATACCAATTTAGCTCTGATACCAATTTAGCTCTTACAGGATCTCAGAGGGGGATTTGGGAGAGAGGAGGAGGCTTAGAGGTTTTTCCTTCTATTAATATAGTGCTACCTTTGGGAGAGGATTTAAGAACTCTTGGAGAGATGTTGGTATACATTAGCTTATAGTGGACTCTATAGACGACCACCACTGAATGCGTATTTTCTTCAACATCTAATCCTTTTGATTGTATATCCAACATCAAGGACATAAGGATGTTGGGGTCTTGAAGAGATATAGTGAAATTTGGGAAGCAGTTGAAATAAATCGGACCGCTTTCCAAGTTTGATTGAATAACTTCCAATAAGGATTTTGAGAAATTCTTGTGCCTCTTGTCTCATAGGGTGAGTAGAATTGGAGTATCCAATCCTATTCGAAACGGAGGTTTAACTGCTACTTGCACCATACTAATATGGAGATATTTATGCTCCTGGCGATGCTGTAGAATTGACTTTCTGGTGAAGAGATGAATAGTTTCCGTCTCTTTTGTTACTGGAACATTATGTTCAATGGTTTTGATGACGTAGCTTTGTCCAAAAGTGAATGTACTGTTTGATAAATAGATTTTGAATCGATCTTTGGAATAGTCCAGTTGAACAATTCTTGCTCGATCTGGGCTATCTTGAGTTCTTCAGAATTTTGGATTAGCTCCAGATTTGATTGATCTTTCAAATCTGAAACTTCCGCTTCATTTCATTCTTCGATTGATGATTGAGTCTTTGAGAGTTTAGGAATAAGTTTCTTCAAGGTGTTCATGGTGAGAAAGTGCTTCAAGAATTTCCGTTAGTGTTATATTAATTATAAATAATAATATTATGCTAAATTAATTATATGAAACTAGTTCTATTATCTTGATGATTAAGTTTATGATATAGAAACTAGATATCTATTTTTAAGTTTTATAAAGAGTTAATTCCTCACGCGGCATCGTAAAGCTACGTCGGTTTTCGCATTAATATAGTTTCTTGAATAATTTTAGATAATCAAAAGTGCTATGAAAAAAATTTTAACAACTAAAATGTACTTTTAAAAAATTGAATTAATTTAAAAGTTATTTTTAGATAATCTATATTCTTTATGTTTCTTCCAAAATAACTTGGATTTAAACCTTTTCCAATACAACATCAATTGCATGGCCCTTAATTACTGATGATAAGGGGCACATAATACAGAGTAATATTCAAATGCAATATATTCACAGTAAAAATCAACACTATGAATACTTGCATTAATAAAATTTTGTCATTCATTTAAATATCAATTCTGTTGATATCCATAAATAAATTTCAAAAATTGAACTAAGATCAACTAGTTAATATTTTACAATTCGCATTACAAACTACATCTTCTTAGCCCTCTTGTTTTCATTGAAGCCATTGAAGCCATTGAAGCAAAGACTTTACACAAGGCTGGGGCAACAGGACATGAGATAGCCACACTGTGTTTGAGAGTTTTGTTAAGAAAATGAGCAAATGAAAGAATGGCCTTCATCTCCTTGAGGGTGGAGCCATGGTAGCAGCTGAACCCACATGGTTGAGAAGGATTTCTTGAGGTAGTAGATGATACTTGATGCCGAGATCTTCAAAAATTTTCTTCAGCTCCAAGACTAGATCCGATCTACGGCTGCTCTTGTCGCCATAGTTCTGAAAATTTATCGTGTGATTGACACATAGACCCAGTTTCATCTTGTTGACATTTTCGATCTCCTTCACGACGACGCTGTGGTTCGGCCGCCAGAACTGAGGTTTACTTTCTAAGTATCTGAGTAATACATAAATAAAAGCAATCCTGTTATGTCAAGCAAATGGATACTTTGGAATGTTGGGAACTAAATATGAGTGAAAAATGGACCAGCCATTTGAAATGATTGCAAACTCAGAGCCACTTTCAGCCAATGCTTTATAAAGAGAGCTTTAAACTAGAAGGCCTGGTTATTTCTTGCTACCAATAAGCATAGGGAAAGTGGATTGAACTTACGATTTTATTCTTGCTTTTAGAGCTCCAATGCTTTCAATGGACGTGGAAAAATCAACAGAAAATTCAATTGAGTCGCTCATTTCGGGGCTTCTGTAAAAGTTGCTGATGGGTTTGGTGGCGAGAACTGAATTCGGATAGAAGATCTTCTCATTATCATATTTCAAGAAGATTGTGGTCAAAATGTTCATCTCTTCAACAATCATCTGCACGTTTGAATCGAACAAGGTGAGTGTGTTTCCAAAAGAATCCAAAACAATATGAGTTGAGAAAGTTACCTGCACACCATCTACAACACAACGATCCCCCACATCGAATGGATGCATCACAAATACGAATATGATGGCCTCAAATACAGTTCTGGCAGTGTTACCAAACATGAAAACCACCAGCAGAAGCTGTGATGAAATGAACACGAGTACTTGTGTCGTCAATAATCCCATCAGAAGTAGCCATACAATCACAATCACAACCAATACAATTGCTGAAGCAAGTTTGTTTAGCTCCTCTATCGCAGTCTTGGTGTCATTCAATGAGTGGGCGAGCGACTTGCGTTCGACATAAACATTCACCTGCAACATCAAAACTACATGTCTAAGGCCCATGCCTGTGAGAGGTTCTTTTAGAATTGCTCTTGAATACAGAGTAAATGTAGTTCCAAATACAGAACCTCAAGTATATTGAAAGGATACAAAAAGAGATGTGATAAGGATTTACCAGCCAATTCTTCAGGGTTTTTCGCTTTATCTTTCCAGTTTCAACTGCTCCTTCAAACAATGGGAGCACATTATCAACTTCCTCCTTATTCATAAAACGAAAGAGGTCCTCTTCATCAATAAACCTATCCATAGGCACCAATTAAGAAACAATAGTAAACAAAATGCTCCAAATATCATGAAGTGGGAAATTCAAGGTCGTTCAGAAGGTAGAGTTCTCACTTGCTACCAGGTTTCGCAACGTTCCTGAATATTTGGTAAGCTGCAGCCCTTGCTTCCCATTCACTGTTAATCTCCTTATCTTTTTGCTCACCCTCTTCCTCATTAAAATTCTCTATTGTATTAGAGATGGTGGACAGCCCTGAACTCCTTATAACATTGATTAGTCCTCTCATGGTCCAAGCAGAGATTTTTTCTTGCTTCATCTTTTTGAGCTTATCTACATCAATCACCTCTTCCTTCCCTTCATTTCCACCATCCCGTTGTTTCTTCAAGTGCCTGAAACTCAGTTGCCCTGTGCTCGCTGTTCTCCCAACCCTCTCTGCCATCTCTATCAGTGGAGGTCCTGATAGAGTGCGCAGGATATACTGATGAAAGATCGATTCTTGAATCCGATCGAAGAACCGAGTGCATTGAAAAGAAGCAGCTAGTATCTTCACCAACAAAGTTTTCACCAGCCATAATAATGCTCCAATGAGAGAAGCAGCAAGAGCTCGCGTAACATAATTCAGAATCTCATTGGCTTTCTCGGATCTCTTGCTGCTTCGATCAAATAATAAGCCCCATGCTAGAAGAACCAAAGCCAACCAAATAAAAAGTAGAACGCTCTTCCTCAGCCCATAGACAAAATAAAGAACCTTTCTTTTAAGTAGAAAGTTTCTTTCAATTAGGAAAACCAGACAATTGATAAACCATTGCGAAAATAAACGACCACAGAAAATGACTAACACCAGCACACACCATTTCCACAGTCCCAATCCCCAGAACTCCGTAGTCACCAACTTATCTATTGTCAAGCTAGCAATTAAACACCCTGTTATGCACAAAAATGCAACCCATTCAATCAAAATGGTCATTTTCCACTTCCTCCCTGATCTTTCTTTCACTTTCAGTTCTGCAGTTTTGTAAACTTCTTCATCATCTTCATCCTCAGTTTCAATAGATCCAATCAGTGGAGTTTTAGGAGTTATGGGGGCCGACTTCAAAGCTTCTCTAGGACTGGTCGCAGTGGTTACCTTAGCAGGGGAGTCCACCTTAGGAGAGGTATAATACGGTGAACTAGATGTTGATTTTGCTTGAGCCTTTTCTTCTGTCAAACTTGCACCACCACCAGGGCAAGGCGGCTCTACTAATCTTGATTTAGGCTTTGAAAACGACGAACGGGTTAACGAAGGGCGCCGAGCCGTTGATTCAACTGGAATTTTTGGAGGTTTAAGGGGACTCAGTCTTGCAATCTCGGAAGAAGGAGAGCTCCCAACCACAGATTGCGGGATTGTGCACCTAATACTCCGAGCTTCTTTTAGCTCAAATTCAGAGTAAGAAGAAGCGAGAGGGGATTTAGTGAGATCTTTTCTTGCATCAACTGCTCCTTCGGAATCCAAAATCCGTAAAACAACTTGTTCTGATCCTTTCTTATCCGCCATTTTCAATTTTCACTTCTCCCAATTAACGTCTTACTAACAAAACAGTCGATGCAATCATAAAACTAAAACCCTACTATAAACAATCGATAACATTCTAGGATCAACTTCAAGCCAGAGTAAATTCCGAGCAAAATCCAGACCTTAAATGTAACAAAAACTAGCAGTACCAGAGTTCAAATCAAACAGATACACTTCGGTGGACGCCACAGAAAGCGGGAGGGAGATCTCAAACCCGGCAACAAGAAGCCCTCAGATTCTGACTTCTCCCCGGATTTCGAGCCTTGAAAATACTCTCCGTCTCGTGGTTTCTATTACGAGGAAACAAAGAGAAATCCCAAAACCAAGTCAATAAGAGTGGCCGCTTTCCATTGCTTTCAGACACAAAACTTGGGCGTCATAGAAATGAGAGCAAAAAAGACTCTAAGAACAAGCAAATTAGAAGAAGAAGAAGAAGAAGAAGAAGAAGCTGCAGAAAACAGAGAAGAAAAATGGGGAACAGAGAGCTCCGCTAGTACTTCACACAGCGACGAACATGGAAAATGAAAAAAACTTAGCACTCGGTTCGCGTTTCCCGGGTTTAATTATTATTTAAATAATAATACGGACAGAAAATATTATCAAATATTACGTCAAAATCCGAATCCGAAAATATTATTATTCAGGGGTAGGTGTAGTAATGTATTTCCAATGGCCTCTATTCTTAATTGAGTTCAACGATACGGAATAAGAAGATTCGAATCCATTATTTTTTGGTCGAAAAATTGTGACAATTTTTAAAATACATACTAATTTCATACTATCGAATAAAATTTTGGCTTATGTAAATATATGACACTTTTTCTATTTTACATGGTCATATGATTTAATTTTTTTTATTTAGCTCCGTGTGTAAGTGTGTGTGTGTTTTTTTTAAATAGAGAAAAAAAAAATAACAGTTTTTTATTAGGCAAACATGTTAGAAAGGTTTAACCAAACCATAATTCATTAGAACCAAAATGAAAATTTAATTACTATAAAGACCAAAATGAAACTAAACTAAAATCATATAATTTAAACTGAAATATTTAAAGATCAAATTAAAATTAAGTTCAAATCATAGAAATCAAATGGTAATTCAACATTATTTAGAACTACTTATGATGTTATAACTTCATTACTTTTTAAAATTGTACAATTTTGAAAAGTTTGACCTTCGATTTTGGGCTCTTATTTTGCATCCAACAATCACAACCATGATAGTCGATAACAATTTGTCAAATCGAGCATAGTTCAACTAGTTAAGACCTATCTCTCAGACTAAAAAGTCATGGGTTCGAATCTTCATCCCTACACGTTGTTGAATAACTCAAAAATACAGTAGTTAGCAACTTAAGCATAACTTAATCAGTTAAGATATATATATCCGACTAAGAAATCAAAGGTTCGAATCTCCTGTGGAATTTAAAAAAAAAAAAGAGATTTAAAAAGGTAATTTTATTTAAAAATAAGAAAACACACGTGATATCCTAATAATAATGTGGTGGGATTAGTATATTCATCCATTGCTTTCCAAAGATATAGATCAATCTTCAACATCAACATGTACCTAATCCATCATTAAAACATATTCTCTTTTCCAGAAATATAATAAATCTTAATGCTACAACTTTTTAAAAAAGCCTCAAATTCATCAAAAGGCCCATAATCCAAAAACCAAATAACAATATAAGAAGAAAAAAAAAATGCAAGAGAAGAAAAAGTTCAAATAGATGAGTTTACCTACCGTGTGAAGTTGATTGATGGTAACTATCTCGAGATGTCTAGTTCAATAAGTTTTCGAGCAAAGTTAGTTTTCGAGTTCAATATAAAGATAGAGATTCAAACATCTGATCTTTTGATCGAAAATACATATGCTAGCAATTTTTTATTTTTTATTTTGACAAAGTTTAGCGAATGCGAGAATGACAATTTTAGGGTTTATAAGGATGAAAGAAACAATGTAATCTGTTAAAGGAAGTGCTAAAAGTGGATGGGTGTTAAGGGTTTAGAGGCAGAATTATGAATATTGTTTTATTATCATATTATTATCCAATCATAATTAACTGCGTTGGTTTGATTATTCAGTTGAATGCCCTAATCTGTCTTCTCGTTTCTTATTTCCAGGCCCAAACCGAGCCCATCCGGCCCAAATTCATTTAATTTTAGGCCCATCCCTCTGTCTCCACCCTAAAAAGTTAAATAATCGTATTAAGGCTAAAGAAAATAACATAATTATTCATTAACAACAATAATTCATTATTTTATATCGCCAGCTATTGGTTTGGATTATTAAGAAACTCTATAATTGATTCTTAAACTATATTTTATTTTTTTTTTTCACAAATTTTTAATAATTTGATATTTTATCCACTATATGAAAGATACAATAAGGGATAAATTTTATGTGCCAAATTTGTTCCTTCATTGTAAATTGTGTGCTAGTTCCATTCTCGTCTTAATTTCTGAAATTATGTTAAATTTAATTTTACGTTAGGGAAAGAAAAAAAAAATTCCACATTTGTGGCCATTCCACTACTCAAATGGGTGTCAACTTCAAAAGTCAAATAGCCATTAAAAACTTAAATTGAAATAAAAATTTGTAATATCTGCTAAAACTTAGCAATTTGAATTTTCCGTTTTTGAACTTTAAAAAAAAAAAACACACAAATAAAAATTTGGTGAATAGAAACACCAATTAAATGATGTCACAACTCTAGTCTCACATTGTACTAAAATAAACATAAATAAGTTTGGACAATGGTAAATGTTTTCAAAATTTGAAGGCAATTTAATAAATAATTTCTTTTTTATCTGGGTTGACATTTTTTTAATATTAAAAATCTACATTTGATTTTAAAAAAACTCAAGCAACTCTATTTCAAATTAAAAACCTCACTCAACCAGCCCACCCTAGAATTAAAAAGTAGAAAACCGGGTTATGATTTTCAAAATCATCATTGAAATAAAAATTTGATCGAAAAATGGAATCAAAATCAACACCTACCTTTACCACCGATTAACACAATTTATTTAACCACACTTTTTCTTTTTCTTTTTTTAACGCTAAAAAATATGTAGGGTGAGAATTCGAACTCACAAATTTTTAGGGTGTGTTTGATATGACTTTTAAACTATTTATTGGTTAAAAAAAAATCTTCAAAATTAATAATGTTTGGTTAAAATTTTAAAAAAAGTTTTGTAAAATTTTTAAGAATAAAAAATGATTTGAAAATGTGTAAAAATATATAAAAATACATTTAAATTTTTTTAAAATTAAGTATTTAATTAATTCTTTTCTAAAAACGTTTATATAATAAGTATTTTACTTAAAAATATTTTATTAAAAAATTACACCAAACATTCACTTAGTAAAAGAAATATGTTTTAACCAATTGAACTATACTTGATTTAGTTATTTAATCACAGTTTTAATTTAATTAAAAAACGTTTAACAGTCAACCGCTAATGATCATAATATCACCCAATTGAATTGAAGCTGGCCGGTCATTTTATTGTCGTCTTCGACCAAACGACACGTCATTTTAGCGTGGGTTCATGGTCACGTTGACCTTCCTTCTTATTCTTTTCCATTTTTTTTTTTTTCCCTCTTCTCCTTCTGCTATAAGCCTATACACAAGAAACGACATGTCGTCTTAATAGCCGCTTTATACGCCACAATCTCTATTATAAATGAAAGTTTCCAGCCTCGAAACTAATTCCCAATATTCTCTGTTCTCTGTTTTCCACCATTAAAACGACAACATTCCTCTACTTCCCAAGCCTTCTCAGTTTCTACCACTTGTCGTTTTGGGACCAAACGATTTCCATTAAACTATTCTTTTTTCTTTTTTTCTTTGTAGAGAGAGAAAAAAATGTGTTCTTATCAACATTTTTGTTTCCTTTCATCCATCCTTGTTTCTACGTCCTCTGATTGTACTCTGTTTTGTCTTCATTCTTTGGAGCTTACAGTTTATCTCGTTCAATGAATTAAACCCCACCCCTCAAAAAAAATTTTTTTTTTCTTTTTCTTTTTCTTATTTCTTTGACTGCTAAAACTTCCAATTATTAGTTCAATCCACTATGATTATTAGTTTCCCAAAAGATTCTTACAAAACAGATCTCTGTGAAATCCCCTTTTCCCCCAATTTCAGACCCATTTCTGAATCAAAAAATGGGTGATTCTTCTTCTTCTTCTTCAAGCTCTTTCGCTCAGCCAACGCCCCATCCTGCAAAATCAAGCTTGCCCATGTTGTATTATGGCCTTGTGGTGGTTGGAACGGCGGCGATTGTGTTGGTTCTTTACAATTTCATCGTCATCAGGTGGTGCTCCGACAACCGCCACCGCCGAGCTTCCCCGGCGCTGGACGGAAGTTATGCGGAGATGATGAATTCAAGCCGCAGCTTGCAGAGCTCCAACAGGAATTTTTTGTTGTCCAGCTTCAGATTCAAGAAGGGGGCGACGGCGGCGGCGGAAGAAGGAGGGAATGGGAACGAATGTGCGGTTTGTTTGTCGGCGTTTGAGGATGGGGACG
>JAOANK020000022.1:2281351-2294850 GCA_026257165.2 Telfairia occidentalis | reverse complement strand
CATTTCGTTTTTAGTTTTTTATTTTTAAAAATTATGCCTACTTTTTTCTGAATTTTTATAGTATGTTTTTCATTATTCTTGTAAACTCATTTGCAGTCTTAGACAAATTTCAATAACAAAATTAAATTTTTTTAAACAATTTTTTCCCTTTAAAATTTGGCTTATATTTTAAAAACTTTTTAAGAACTAGATAATAATGTAAAGAAACACATGAGTAAATTAATGTTTATAAGCTAAAATTTAAAAAAAAAACCAAAAATCAAAAACAAAATCGTTATCAAATGAAGTCTTAATTATCCTTGAATTTTGATAATAAAATTATTTGAGTTGTCATGTTCCATATCTTTACTCTTCTATTCTACTTTTGCAAATGTGAATACTAAATAAGATGAGAGGAAGATCACATAATAAGTACACAATTCCAAACCGAGCATATCTTCTATATCAAAAGGTTATAGGTTCAAACTCTCACATATTGAACTAAAAAAAAAAAGTTACACGTAAAAAAAATGGATCATTATTGCAGTATTAGCCAAAAAAAAGAACTTTTCAATGATAGTAATTGAGCAGTAAACAATATTACTTACATTAGTAATTAAACTTTGAAATCTTTTGAGAAAATTGTAAAGAGTAGCATTTTTCTAACAAGCTTTTAAAGTATGGTTTTTTTTTTCCTTGTGATTTAAAATAATGATTAACTTGAATTGATATACTAGTCAATTTTATTTAAATCACTAATTTACTAGTATATTTAATTGCAGCCATTGATTTACTAGTAATTTCTCTTTTTTCTTAAATTTGTATTTGATTCCATTGATTGCTTTTGCCTGCTTGGTTGTCTGAGACAGATCAAAAGGTGGAAATTCTGCCATTTTTGTGATTCAAAGACAACCAATTATTTATATTTATTATTTGTGATACTTTACTTTTCGTGAATAGTAGAAAAACATTACTTTTTATATTTAAATCCTATTTTACTCCTTCCAATACTTTTTTTCATTTGGTTTCACATCATTTCAAAATCTATTTTGCCTCTTGCCTTTTCAATTTTTTTTTTTAAAATTAAACTTTGCATTAAAAGCTAATTTAATTATTTTCGTTGATTTTTTATTGTCCACTCAGCAAAAAATAAATAAATAAATCAAAGTTGTTTTTAAATCAAATCTTAATTAATTACATGTGGCTATAAATATTTGTTATTCAAATATATTTAATAATAAGATAAATGAACAAAAGATGTGTACATATGAGGTTTTAATTAAATCATAAAAAAATAATATGTTATTGTGTGAATTTAGCGCACTTTGAGAATGTGTTGAGGCGATGGGGCTCGATGCTTATATGGAACCTGTATAAGAACTTGCTTCAATATGAAACTAAGTCAGTTACACTCTAATGCTCAAGTTAGTTATGAATTCGAAGCGAAGTCGAGGTGAGTTAGTGATTTGCGTCTAGGTGTGTATGAGGTTGGACTATCTACTTATAGAGATGACAGTTGGGTCTTAATTAAACCTGCTTGGACATAGAATCAACTCATACGTAATTGGTAGCAAATATTGCACTAAATATTCCCACTTGAAGATCTTTTCGCTTGTTGGGTCGTCACCTTGCCCGAGTCGAAGTGTTTAGTGTGGGCTAAGGCATGAGGAGGGTCAAAGTCTTCCACATGGTTTCGACCTTTCTAAAAGTGGGTGAGACCAGGAGCGGATTTATGAAGAGATATTTCATTATATATATACATAAATCCAAATTAATAACCAATTCAATTGAGGAATTATATATATAATTGAATAACCCATACCCAAATTAATAACCAATTCTATTCAAAGTTTCTCGCTCAATTTCTATTCCAAGTTTATAGAGGTGGAGCATAATAGCATGTCACACCAATGAAGTTTTTTTTTTTTTTTTTTAGTTCAAACACCAATGAAGTTGTATGAATTACAAAGTAGTATTGAAATAAACGATAAAAATGGTTGAAAACTGTCTCAAACACAGATGTCAATTTCTCACTACGTAAAAGTTTTGATTTTACTTTATAATTGAAAAAATATATTTCATAATGGATGTTGTTAATACTTTTGTTCTAATTTTATATAAGCTTCAAATATAATTCTTTAATTTAAATCTTACAATAATTTAATTATTTAGTATAAATTGAGAAGTTATTCGTTCAATTAAATGTATGATCAAAGAAAGTAGAAATACCACGTGGCACGTATCGGAGTCTTGTATATTTAAAAGTTAGATACCAATATGGAATAATTTACGAAGAAAAGGTTATTAATTTTACCTTCTCTATATATGGATAAAAGGGGTCTTAATCAAATTGAAGGGTTATTCAAACCGGCTTTTTTTTAGTACACAAAGTACAATAATATGGTAATGAAAGATGAAAACTTTTTCTCTCTTCACATGCCTTTTTTTCTTTTCTCCCACTTTGTGGAACCCATTGATGATACAAGGAATAAATTTCGACTGTTCCCCTATTGTCGGTTTTATAGCTAAACTTTTATTTTGTTTGACCATGTTTCCATAAAAAGAAAAGTTCAAAGTAACTTCTTTTCCTTTTTACTAACGCCATTTCTCTTTACACGAGGATCTATAATAAGGAAGTAATTGGCATAAATCATGTCCGACCACTTTTCAAATATTTGGTTAGAAGACCACCTAGATTGGGTGATGCGAGAAATTTGTTATGATAAACCTATTGTCGATTAGTTTTTGTGTGTTTTGTCCTTTGTACTAAAAAAACGCCATTTCTCTTTACATAAAATTAATGAAGTCAAAATTTAAAGCAAAAATAATGGCATTAACCTTCGTTAAGACAATTCAACAGCTAAATAGACCATTTCTAAAGTGTGAGGATATGCAATTTCATAAGGATAATGTACAAATAGTATTAGTCTAGTATATGAATCTGTTACCATTTCTAATTGTTCATTTTGATTCATGTACTTTCAAAGTCTTCATATTTTTAACTTTTGTTCATTTTAGCTTCTCGTATTTTCAAAACGTCTGATCTTGGTACTTTTAAAAATGACCGTTTGGGTTCAATTACAACTTCAACCTAATAATATGCTCAATAATTTTTTTTTGAAATATAGAAATAATTTTGTATTAAAAGATTTTTGTTATACATAGAAATTGCATTATAATTTTGTAAATAAAGACCAAAATGGTCAATTTCTAAAAGTATTCGAACAATATCAAAACATTTTGAAAATGTAAGGACTGAGTTGAACACAAGTTAAAAAGTATAGGACCAACATGAACGTTTTGAAATTACATTAATTAAAATGATTTTTTTTTCTGAGTTCAATAACATGCGGAGGTGGGGAATTCGAACTCATAATCTTTTGATTAGGAAGATATGCTTTAACCAATTAAGCAATGCTCGATTTAACAATTAAAATGAATTAAAGGTGAAAGTACTTGCACCAGTATTTAAACTTGGTTAAATAATACTGTTGGTGTACCACATAAGCATGCCAAAATAGACATAGTCATAAAAATTTCCAAATTTGAAATTGTTTTAAAGGATAAAGATTCGGACAGATTCAACTAAGTAAATTTAAACATAGTTCAATCGATAAAACAATTACTATCATCCAATTTGGAAGTCACGCATCTTTTAATTTAAGGAAAATTGTATTTGACAAAAAATACAACGTTGGTCATAAATGAAAACATATTATACTTTTTCCTTTCTGGTTGGGAAGAGAGAAGACAGGGGGAAGAAATCAGGAGCCTCGGCCACGGAATCAGACTCCTTTTTTGGGTAGAGCGTTGTCCAAAGCTCACGCAGCCGCAGCGCCATAGCCATACCAATACCCTGCTTGCCGATGTCACTGTGCGAGGAACAGGGACTCACTGTAACCCCAACGGGAATTTAACACCAACGCAAGTTAAATCTCACTTCGAACTACGCACCCAATTCCTCCCTTTCTGGCCCTACCTCTTCTCTCCTCGCTAAATCTGATGAATTTCCCCATTACCAACCCACCCTGAAAATTCAAATCTCGCTCCTTCCAGAGGGAAAACGGGGAAACCGAACGCCAACCGCTGCATCTACAGAGAAAGGGGAGATCGAGTATGGTTTCTTATGTGAGCGTGTTGCTTTATGGCGTCGGAGGCTTGGTGGTCGCCGGAATGGCGTTACTGGTCGCCTTCCAGGAGAGATTGGTTTATGTGCCGGTTCTTCCGGGTCTTACCAAATCATACGCGATTAACCCATCTCGCCTTCGCCTTGTTTACGAGGACGTTTGGCTTCGATCTTCCGATGGAGTCCGCCTTCACTCTTGGTTCATCAGACTTTTCCCTGATTGCCGAGGTTTGATTTTTCTCTTTTTGTTGTTCTTTTCCTTTGGTTGTTGTCGATTTTCGTGATTGAATTTTGATCGATTTTGCCAGTAGGGTTTAGCTGAAATGGTCGTGTTCTGTTTCTTGTGACCCTGAGCTGATTCCTGGACCTGGGACTGCCGGATCTTCTTTTTATTTTTATCTGATTAGCTATCGAGATGAATTCATTTTTATATTTCCCTTTCGAAGAAATTGGATTTTTAGTGGAGGGAAGAGCGCCTGTTGGATGCTCAGTTGATCATTTCTTGGCAAATAAGTCGGGATGCTCAGTTGATCAAATCTGTGGTAAATAAGTTTAGCGCACAATTTATTGAGGATCCATTTATTTTGGGGGAATTAAGGATAATTGAGAATGGTGTTGTACTTGCTTATGGGAATCTTGTGAGGGTGCTTGAGACTGTTGGATCGCTGGATTTGTTGGGCATGGTTTGTCCGTGAGAATGTAAAAGTACTTTTAATTTTCGATAAAGAAAACAACATATTTGATTCATGTTGCTGGGTATAAAATGTCGGATATGAATGAGCAGTGGTGAAATTAATCTAATTGTTAAAGGTTGAAATGTTAAAAAAGCTGATTTCTGAGGCAGGGGTATCAGGAAAATTGAAGCTATCTACCATGTTTATAACTTCGTCTTTTTGTTTGTTATATTTGTGGCATGCAAGATTCTACCAAAATGAATAGAGGAATTTAGATGCCCAATCACCTCATTTTTAATGGCCCCTAAGAGGATTGGAGCTTATTTAGATTTAAGAAATATAGATTTTTTCCTTGCAGGTTCTAACGTCTAATTAAATTTATATCTGCCATGGTGATTTCAGACTCATGCAAAGCTTTAATATCTGACTGATGCATAGTTTAAGCTGTAAGTGATTGTAGTTGATTTGAATCTAAGGTTTGAAAGGGTTGGAAATAACAGTTCTACAAGCCATCAGTAGTCGTGTATTCATCTAAAGCAAAACTTTAGTTTTGATGTGCTCAATAAAACTCCTAAAATGGGATTTCTTATTCATGCTTGCCATTAATTGATGTAATTAATTATGGGGATATTCTTTTTTTCTTTTTTTTTCTTTTTTGGGTTATATTCTTGGTTATTTTAATTGTATATGTGTTTGCTTTTTCCCCTCCTACGGCAGGCTGCATAAGTTATTTTGCTCTGCTTCATACTTTTCTTTTCCTTCATTGGAATTACATATTTACCTTAATGTGAGGTTACTTTTCAAGGCTTACAGTGTGGTGCACTACTGGTTTGCAGGTCCTACGATCCTTTTTTTCCAAGAGAATGCTGGAAGTATCCTGATTATCAACTTTGTCACTATCTTCTGTGATCTTTGTGACAATTGGACATGAAAAAATTATCGTTCAACTGCATTTTCTAGTTTTATATATATATATATCAGATTAGAATTTCATTAGTTATGCATGTTTGAAATCTTGACCCATAATAATTTTCCTTGAAAAAAAACTTAATTTGTCTCTGTAAACTAACATGTCGAAGGTTTGTGGGGTTCAATAACTGTTTTTGACCTTGACTGCCTGCTCTAGACATTGCCCATCGTCTTGAAATGGTCCGCATCATGATACAAAGGTTACAGTGCAACGTTTTCATGCTTTCATATAGAGGGTATGATATTATGTAAATGTGGCCAGTATGTTCTTTTGTCTCTAAACATATTTCATCTGCAATATGTTTATCGGGATATAATTCTGCTACTTTTAATGGAATGCTCACTGGTTCCATATGACCGCTTGCAGTTATGGAGCAAGTGAAGGTTATCCTTCTCAGCATGGAATTACGAGAGATGCTCAGGTGTGCTTCGATTTTAATCTTTATTCTAATATGATTTTTTAACATGAGTACATGAAAAACAGTATGGTTTTGTTTTACCTGGTAGGCTGCGTTGGATCATCTTTCTCAAAGGACTGATATTGATACGTCTAGAATAATAGTGTTCGGGAGGTCCCTTGGGGGTGCAGTTGGAGCAGTCCTTGCCAAAAATAATCGCGACAAGGTATGGCCATTATCTTTTCTAGGAGGACTAGGATTGACTTTCAACAGCTGCTTGTGTAACCTCTCATTCTTAGATAGTTTATTCAATTGTCATTATGGTAATGTTACCTTGAGATTGTTGGAATCAAAATGTTTGCTGTCCAGTGTTGCAGTCAATTGTTTTCTGTCTGTCGTATCCTACATTGGGATATGTCGAATTGATCTTTATCTTTTTTGTAGTGTTTTGAGCTTTTTTGTGCTTTTTATTCTGCATTTTGTAGCATGTTTATGAGATTGTGAATTGCAGGTTGCTGCACTGATATTAGAAAATACTTTTACTTCAATTTTGGATATGGCTGGAGTTTTGCTACCCTTTCTAAAGTGGTTTATTGGAGGCCCTGGATCAAAAGGTCCCAAGGTTCTCAATTTTCTTGTGCGTTCTCCATGGAGCACCATCGACGTAGTTGGCAAGGTGGGGCTTTACAATTTGAAATATTAATACGAAAAATAGTGATTTCAAAAGAATTTTTGAAGAACACACTCGAGTAATCTGTTTGACATTGTTGTTTGTTTGCTCTTTGCTTCAGTCGTAATTAGCTCTCTTTGAACTCATTACTGCAGATTAAGCAGCCAATTCTTTTCTTATCTGGATTACAAGATGAGATGGTTCCCCCAGTCCACATGCAGATGCTTTATGCCAAAGCAGCTGCTCATAACAGTCGTTGTCTCTTTGTCGACTTTCCCTCTGGCATGCATATGGACACTTGGCTAGCCGGTGGTGATCATTATTGGAGAACGATTCAGCGGTTCCTTGATCAGAATGTACCAGAGAAGAGAGAAAGTGAATCATCGGGAGATGACAAAGGTTCGTAAATTTCTTATTTAAAGAAAAGATATCAAATGTATTTTTCTACATAACTGATGATGAAACTCCTTTCCCTCCAGCTCTTATTAAACAGGGTATGGGTCTGATAGATCATTCGAATGGGACCAATAGAAAGACAGCATGGGATTAGTTGAATCTTATTGATTAGATTAGTTTATGATGGACACATTTCTGATTTATTCCCTAAGAATTTGAATTTGCTGATGTGACAACGAAACGTTTTTTTGCAGAATACATGTAGTTTGACCTAACTCAATTATGAAACGATGTAGGCTTTGAGATAGTAGAGAAATGCCACGAGTCGAAATCATACTGCCCTTTTTTCTTTTTTTACTTTAGATTCATCTGCATTTCTGAATCTTAGAAACACTTGTACAATTCACCTATGTTTTGATGGAATGAACATAACCTGACTGACTCTTGAGTATAAGTTTTGAGTTGAGATACTGGAGAAATGCTATGTGCTGCTGTTCTTTTGCCATTCATCCATATCACTGAACTTGAACTACCCTTTTCATTTTATTTTCGGCATTTGATTGTTTCGGATTCCTGGAAACAGGGAACGTGCACGTTTCAACCCTTGTGTATTAGACATTATCGTTCATTTTTCTTCGATGAAAGTTACGAAACTGAGGATATTTATCTTTGATTGTTTATGGTTTGTTATACTGGTTTCAGCTTTTGGCACTAGATGACTTGCTGGCTGGCAAATGGGGGGTTTTTGAATTATATTGATTTGGTCTTCTTCTCCAAATTGATTGTGGGCATATCCAGGAACTTGAATATGGTCTTATGTCTCTTCTGTAAGAAGTTGGCTGCAGTTGAGATTTATCAGAGCAAGTGGAATGTGCTGTAGTAGTAGTAAGCAAATGTTCACTTGGAGGTTTTCTTTTTGGTTTTTAGGGTTCAGATATATGGCAGAGAGTGAGAGTGCCCTTTGATATGTACTATTTGGATTTCAACCACTAAGGTTCTCTACACCAAACTCCAACTAATTTTAGTTGTATGATAATTTGAAAGGCAAAAAGAAAAAAGAAAGCCAATGGAAATACTAATTTTTGTTTTTATATATTATATATTTGAAATCAGCAGCAGTTATCCTTTCATTGTTTCTAATTTTTGTGAAATATTGTGTTTGGTTGGTTATATGTTGACTATTTTTTTTTTTTTTGGGTTTTGTGTTGTTAAAATAGAAAGAAATTCAAACTGAACATAGCTAGGCTGATTGATTAAAGACATATCTCCTTCACCAAGAGGTCGTGAGTTTGAAAATAGGAAGAAACTCTTAAGGTGTATGTAACTAATATTCTAGGGTTTTTTAGTTCAAGCAACGGATTAAAAAGAGAATGTGTTAAAATGGAACATGATCATAATTGAAATTATTTGACTCCCTATAGTTTACAATACTTTTCTGATTAATATCTTTCATTACTAAGTTTGACAGTGATTTATTTTTTTAGAAAAAGAAAAAATGTCTCTTTTTTTTCCTTTTTGCATTTCTCTCTTCTATGCGTAAAAGATGGAAATCAATATTTTTGGTTATGCATTTTTTTTAAAAAAAAAATTTGATAACATGCATTTTTTTTAAACAAAAAATAGTGAATTAGATCTATCAACTTGTAAAAAGTGGGAGGTACTTTAAGTACTAAATTTGGAAATTGTTTCTTAAAAGAAAAAAACTACTTTTTTATTGTTTTTAATGTATTGACATGTCACAGTGTAGATTTCAACTTACGACTTCTTAATCAGAGAGCTTAATTTACTAATAAAAATAAATATATTACATATTCAAATCAAATTATTTAATTTACCCAATTAATTTAAACTAAAATTCACAATGAGTATATAAAAGAAAAGAGGAGGAAGAATTCAGTCAAACAGTCACATAGTCATATTCACTCCTTGAGTTTATTCAGCCATCAAAATTTAAAATCGAAAAAAAGGCGCGCAGAAAGAAACTGTACCGCCATGGAAGAAGAAGCTTCGACAATGGAGAAGGTCTTCAGTGACTTCACGGGAAGACGAACCGGCATAATCAAAGCTCTCACCGTCGGTCTCTTCCTTTCTCTCTTTCTTATTATTATTATTTTTTTCCACACGAGAAGAGTTTCAAAGAATGCCCTAACAATCTCGATTATTAATTTTGACTTCATCTGATCTCTTAATCGATCGATATCGCCAAATTTCGCTCAGATGTTGAAGAATTCGTTCGGCAGTGCGATCTAGGTCTGTTCTCTCTCTCTCTCTCTCAATTAATCAATCAAGTTTTTGTGTTTGGTTTTGACATTTGACATTTGGCTAAATGACGCGAGATTTTCGATTCATTTCAGAGGAAGAAGATGAAATTTGCCTGTACGGAGTTCCCGAAGGAGAATGGAGAGTGAGTGCGGCGGCGGACGAAAAGGAAGCGGCGCGTCGGAGTCCGAGGCCAGAGGCTTTTTCAGGAATTGATTTGGCGAGAGATAATGATGGGAGTCAATTAAAGGAGTGGTTGGTCCTTGTAGCTGCTCTTAGCGATGCCTGGTTGCTGTCTTTGGCCTTCTACAATGGTGCCTCTTATTCTTTTGATAGAGCTCAGAGGTACACATCTGATCTCCTTTTCCCCCCAACTTTTATCCAATTAATTCCCTTATTTTTTTCAAGTTTTATCTGATACGACTCTTTAAATCTTAATATGTTTGAATTTTGGTTTCATGACTTCAGTCTATAGCCGTAATTGTTTTATTTCTAAAATTAATAAAATTGAAATATAACCGTGTACTGTATTTATGTAGACCAAGTTCCCAATCTTCACTTGGCTCTAATAAAACAGTTTGGACGCTCTTATATGAAATAATAACAATAAATAAATTACAAGACAGTTTCATATGATACTTATACTTTTAAAATATTAATTTAGTCTTTTATAGATTGTGTTTGCTTTCAATTTGATTTCTATGGTTTGGATTTAGTTTAAATTTAGCTCATTAATTATGATCTCAAAAGTTTCAATTTGATCTATATAGTTTAGTCAAATTTTAAAAATTGTATCTGCCTACTTACATTGACATTTTCTTTTCACTTGGCATTTTATTTAGATAATTATGTTAGTTTCTTGTATTAGAGTTTAGAGAAGAGTAAAAAAAATTTCAAATTAAAAACTAAGTTCAACCTATAATTATCATATTCAAAACTTTTAAAATTAAAGGTACTAAATTGAAGTCAAACTCAAATCCTTTAAAACTATAAACATCAAAATTGTAATTTAACTAAAAAAATTTATATCGCTTCGGCAAAAAATTGAAGAGACTTTGATTTTGGCTGGTTAGTGATAGTGTTTATTTAAAAAAAAAAAAAATTATTTATAGTACAAGCTGGTTAGTGAGTTAATCTTGGTGAAGATTATTGAAGAAAATGTAGTTAGAGAAGGTTATCGAATCGAGCATAAAGGTTCATTCCAAACAAAAATAGTCTTTACCTTCGAATATATAAGTGATTCTCACTTTAAATATCAACTCCATTTCCACAATTCTAGGTCCCTTTTTCAATTCCAACCTAAAATAATGCATAAGCCTAATCTAAATTCATTTTTTTAACCCAATGAAACCTCCCTAATTAAAATCCAGGTAATTAAAGCAAAATTCCCATAAAACCTATTCATCTCTCAACATTAATATGTAAAGAACTTGTCACACATAGTAGATTTTAGTCACTCCACACTAACAACAAAAACATCTTATAACAAAACTTCTAAAACTACGCAAATCAAATTAAACATTACCATCAAAGTACAACACACATAACTACAATTCAACCAAACAAAAAGCTAAAAAATAGAAAAATAGCCATTGAAACTCGATATCCATATAAGATTGAAGTGTTTAAAGTTGGTGCAGGCAACACTTGTTTGGACTGATAAACGACCTCCCCACAATCCTTGAGACCATAAGTGGTAGATACAAAACCAGAAAGCCTCCCAAGGCTAGGGCGATGGAAAATAACGAGGAGGAAGACAATGAGATTTGTGGGGGTTGTGAAAAGAAACCCAAGCCAGACGAGAGAGAGTTTTGGATCTGCTGCGATTTTTGTGACACCTGGTTCCATGGTAGATGTGTAAATGTCACTCTTCAAGAGTCCAAGCTCCTTCAAAACTATAAGTGCCCATCCTGCAGCTATAAGGATGGATGTAAAAGGACCCGCCAACAATCTAATCAAATGCACTCTAAAAGGAAGGTAACTTTCACATTACAGTGTGGCAAATCTCATTGATTGAAATGAACTGTGGTGTGAGTTTTTTGCATTGTTTTGTTTGTCATTTTGAGAATTTGGTCGTGTAGTTAAGTCTTGGCTCACTACAAGGTTAAAAATGAGTTTGGGATGTGCCTTTTTTTAGGGTTAACACTTGCCAAAAAAGGGTAAGTTCGTAGGGTATTTGGTTTACAGGACTAGGCTTGTTTTTTTTTTTTGGTTGGATTAAGAAGCCAAATCTATATTTGATAGGTACGTTTTTTCATCTCAAATTGGGTCTTGGTGTATTAATCTCATGGGCTAGATAAAGTTATAAGTTAGCTCAAGTATACTATAGCATATATAGATCGATTGAAATGAACCGTGGTCTTGATTATTTATTTATTTATTTTTTAATGTTTTATTGGTCATTTTGAGAATTTGGCTCACTACAAGGTTAAACATTAGTTTGAGATGTGACTGTTTTGAGGGTTAAAGCAAAAATGGTGAGTGCTTGTTTAGTAGTTAGGTTAAGAAGTAGTTTGTCAGTTTTTCCACCTCAAGTTGGGTTAAGTTGGTGTATTAATTTTTTTTTAATTCAACATGTGGGGGTGGAGATTCAAACCTATGACTTTTTGGTTGAGAGATATGTCTTAACCAATTAACCTATGCTGGTGTATTAATCTCATCGGCTATATAAAGACCAATTTAATATAAACTAAGGTTATGAAGTTAGCTATCTTTAATTTTGTAATAACTTTTACAAATAATAGACTAACAAACTAAACACATAGATTACACAAACTTATGTTTTATGATCATAATTTTTTTTTTCTGGGTACAAATACAAACATAAATAGATGTACAATACCATCTTAACCATACACATTAAAATCGTGAGTCAAAGATCTCATAATAATAATTATTATTATTTATATCTGTGAGTATTCGAGCAAGCTTATGATTGGCCTCGACTATTCTCACAAAACATTTACTTGATCTTATTACATTTGGTTGCTAAGAAAATTCGTAGGATGTTAAATTTTAGGTAGGTGACCATTATGACTTAAATTCATTTCTTTGAAGTTTGTTACAACTTACATTCCTTATTGATCACTACCAATCCATAGTGATATCACAAGTATTTTTAGAATTTTGAAAATCATTTTTTGTTTGTGTATTTATCCATTGTGATAAATTTGAAAATTATTTTTTATTAGAGCAAATTTACTATTTTATGGTCATAACAAACCTGCAACAAGTATGGAATGTATGCATATACCACAAGTTCATGAGACTTTTTAGCTTCTCATATGTCACATCAGTACTATGGTCCATTTTAATGTGAAATTCATATGAATTTTCTTTGAATTCTAGATCCACTTAAAAGCTTTCACATTGATGGAAATATTATCTTATTGATATGTTTATAATATTCTCCACTTCTATAAATGGTGACAATATGACAGAATTAGCATTAGAAGTATTATAGAAAAAACATTTTTAGCTAGATGTTTTCTCATAAAACATTCTAAATCAAATTTCGTCCAATGTCCAATGAATAAAATTTAAAAAGAACAAGAAACTTTCTACCTACTTTTAAATAACCATTATTTTTAAAAATAAAAAATTAGTAAATGGGCCAACAGAATCAACCAAAAAGGGGCAAGTCCTATCGGTTTGAAATTGCCGAGAAGTTGTAAGGATTTTGTCATGAAATTCGCTTTTCTGGAAGAAAAATGATGGGAATTTCATGTAACTATATGATGATTTAATTTCTAAGAAATTTATTCGATTTATTTTATGTCCACATATTTGTCTTGGGAATTTTGAATGTGACCCTAAAATAATCTAATTTCTAAGAAATTTATTTGATTTATTTCATGTTCACATATTTGCTACTTAGGCTAGACCCAGACTTATTTTTCAGTAGGATGGATCCCACCAAAAACAAAAAATAGACTTTTTTGGTTTTTGTTTTTGTTTTAAAGAATCATTATTATTATTATTATTATTATTATTATTATTATTATTATTATTATTATTATTATTATTTT
>JAOANK020000022.1:2253753-2271491 GCA_026257165.2 Telfairia occidentalis | reverse complement strand
CCATTTAAAAGTTTAAAAATAATTAGACAAAAATATTAACTTATTTTTAAAGTTTATAGACTTATTATATACGAAATTAATTTTTTTTATTTCCCAAAATCAATTTTAAAGATTGCTTCTATAAATAATACTCTTTTAATTAAATCTTGTAAATTACATGAAATACAAAGTAATAAAAATACTAACAAATTCTAGTACCCAGATATTCTTCTCTCGCAATTTGCTAAGAGCCAATTTTTATTTTTTTTTTTAAAAAAAACCCTCTACTTATGATTTACGAACCAAGATGATAGTTTTCATATTTTTTTTCTTAAAAGAATTATAAAAATCAAAAGAAATTACACAAATAGTTTTTAATGAGCCGAGCCTATATTGAATTTGAATCACTCCACTGAAATATCTTGTATTTCGCATAATCATTCTAAAGAAACTGATATAAACAAAAATAAATTTCCATCCATCTAAATACCTGAAAATTTTCTTCGCAAGGCCACAATCATAGATAAGTTAGGAACTGAGACAAATCAACTGTGGCCATATTGGAAAAAACTATCTGAATAAATAATAAAGCATATGAATAATATGATAATAATTGCCAATTTTTTTTATTCTTGGTGCCTAAAAGTACTAAGACAAGTGAGCAAGCAAGATCACAAAAGACTACCAAAAGTCCCAAAAAGATGAAAGAGAAAAAAAAAAAAAAAGGGCAATGAAGAAATATATTATCGTTTTCCTTCCTATCTTCAAAAAATGAAAAATTACATCACACTAAATACAAATTGCTTCCACATGCTAACCCAAAAAAGAGGCCTAAAAAACAGCCTTACACCCAAAAAACTATAAAGAACCTTGAAAGAAAAAACCAAATGAATATAGGGAAGACCACTGCAAAGGTGGCCGTTTTCTGGACTTCGATGTCCGCTTCCATAGTAGCACATGATCACGCCGGTGACATGGCTTCTCGACAAAGGCCCTCTCGCGTCGATATAACACGAGGGGTAGAATAAATTCGACCCAGACGACCATCTGAACTCGGTCGCTGGGTGAATGGAATTTAATATAACTATACACATGGAATGGTGACAAACAATGAGTATATGCACAGTGACTTGATGTGCAGACAAGATTTTCACCCTGATAAAAACCATGATCATGATCACATAGGGGCATTACTCTGCACGTTGAAGCAAAAACCCGAACCCCGAGTTTTCCCGTATCAGCGGCGGAGGATCAATGTCTGTTACATCTACTTGTTTCATTGATTTGGATATATCGTCCACGGAAAATGGGATACTGCATCAACAAGAAACAGGTCATAATAATGTAACTTTATGGATCATACAGATTGAATGGCAATGGCAATTTGAATGAAGATTGTACCTCGAGTCATCATCTAACAGGAATGAGCTAATGGCATTGTTGGAGTCTTCAGTCATCAGAATTCGCATACTCGAAATAACCTGCACCACAAAGAGGGGTGTCAGAATGAGGAGAACTAAAGGTACAGCGAGCGATTCGAGAATCATGAGAATCAAATGGAATGGTAATTCAAAAGCTAACAGAGAACCGATTGCGTCGGGTTAACATACTTCTGAAGATACACTGTGTGTGCCATATTTGTCATCCCAGTACATTGTACTGATCCTATATAACTGTTGTATGCTAAGCACCTGAGAAGCAGAATGCAAGAGGATTACAAAATAGGTAATAATGCTAAATTAGAGGCTGAAATCATTTGCAAAACAAGGGACAAGAAGCAAAACACTAACAGGACATAGATCTTTAGTTATCTCATTCAAGGTCTTTTTGGGTTTTTGATGTATAACCTGACAAGGAAAAGAGTCCCAATAATTAGTTACACATAAATCATACATTATCAAAGAATTGAGCTTATTTAATCAAACTTACAAGGAATCCAACAGCCTGCCTAATATGCTTTAATTCATCCCAAGCAGACCCTGCATACTGTACAAGAGGAGGTCATAAGAAAGGGCTCGTAAATGATCTCAAGAGACCTAAGAAGCACGGATACGGACACGACAAAGCAATACGCCAATTTCTAAAAAAGTAGGACACGGACACGTTAGAGATACATTTTTTATTTATTTATTTTTTAGATATATGTGTTTATATGCATCGATTTATTACTTCATAATAGATAAAACATGTAAAGTTTACATAGAAAATGAAATACACCACACTAAAAAAGTATAAAATGTCAAGTCTTTTGACAATAACTCAACTAAAAAACATATTATCCAACAAATTTAACCTACAAAACAAAGTTTACAACACAATAGAGTATCCGAAAAGTATCCATAAATTGTTTGTTATGTATATTTTTATTTAAAAAATTCCTATACGTGTCCGTGGCGTGTCCATAAAGTATCCAAAAATAAAATAAATAAATAAAAAATAGGACACGTAATTTTACGTGTCGGACACGTGTTCGACGAGTGTCCAGGCGTGTCCGTGTCCGACACGGACACTCCTCCCATTTCGGAGTGTCCATGCTTCTTAGCAAGAGACCAAACATCACTTTGTGATTACTTACTTCCTCAGTTGCCCCAGAACACCAATGTTCTAATTCAGACAAGCCAGCTTTCACATACTCTCCATTGCTGAATGAACAACACTCACGCCGCAAAAGAAGGCTGCAAAAACCGATTAAATTGATGCGTTAAATTTTCAGAAGTTAATTTTTTTACCTCCAGCCTGCAAGAGACCCAATGCAGTTACAAAATGTTTAGCTGAATATATTACCTGTTAAATAGTTGAACATTAATAAATGAGAATATCTGAGTGAAAACTTTGCGGACTAAAAATGGCGGTACCTGTCAAAGCCAGGCATAAGATTGCTGCTGTACTTGCAATAAGTATAAATAAAGATTATAAATGTTAATATATGGTGCAAAATTTAAAACTCACATAGTTTGCTTTCATGATCTTCAAATAATTGTTTAAACTTTTTACAATGCTTTGCCAATGAGCAATTAAGGCTTGCTGAGCTATAGCATTAGCTTGGGAGCGTCCTTTCACTAAGCTTGCTCGGGATGTCCTAGGAGCCTGCATTGAATTCAATGTAGCTTCTTAGTACTTACTATTTTAAGCATCATTTAAGCATAACATCACATTAAAAAAAATAAATAAATGGAGGCTCGTTAATATAATGTTCAGACAATAGTTCCTTTATCTTTCTATAAACAGTACCACTGTTGAAAGGATGAAAAGATTTGACAACTACCTGAATACATAATCCAAGTAAAGGCGATATCTCTTTCTTTAGGTTGTCCCTCATCATTCCATATATTTTTTCCAGGAATGCTGTAAGCTGCTGCTTAAATAATAGTGCTGGATATTTTGCCTCGACCTGCCGAAAATCGTCTAATCTACCAAGCCCCCGACCATTAAAAAATGAGAGTCCAGCACTTTGTGGAGATGCCCTGAACCCCTATAATTTGCAGAGAGGGAAAGAGAGGCGATTAAGAAGAAATAAAAAAAAAAGTATAAAGACCTGAAAGAGTACAGATAGGAGTGCATAAGATAGTGTCATACTTGAGACATCCTTCCAAAGAGAGAAGCTGAAGCAGTTCTCCTCCTTTGAGGAGTCAAGCTAGCAGCTCCACTTGCTTTGAGAGTGTGTTGAAGAAGCAACAATAATGTGGATGTATTAGATAACCAATAAGCTAATACATCATTGTTATCCTGGACCTTCAGTAGAGTGAAAGCCACAAGCGTCAATAATATGAAGATGACATTCATTTCTTTCAATCACCAGAAGCATAAAAAATAACTAATAGAAACTGGCAACTTAATATAGCAGATGTTTCAAAAGTAAACACTGCATCTCACATCTATCGATGAAGCCACTGTTTGAATGATCCGATCGAATATGCTGGTTCTCTCAACTTCAAATGACCTCCAGTGAAGAAGACATTTGTATATGACACAAGCAGCAACTGGCTTGCCTCCAGAAAATCCCAAATCCTGTGATATACACTTCACTAGCAGGTCCTGATTCTCCTGAAGAAGATAATGCATCACCAGAAACAAATTAATTACTCTGAGGCCCCAAGGTGAATCAAACTTGCATAAACCTCACAGTTTTATTTTTTTATTTTCACAATGAGGCCCAGATGTCTACTTACCTGCTGCTTTTCGTTAAGTGATTTCTGCGGTTTTTCCTCTGATTCAGGCTCACGTACATTTGATAATGCAAGAGTCGTCTCCTGATACGCAGTATATAGTTTAAGAAACACAATCTCTACATACTAAAATTGTACTTCTGTTCTCATAAAAAATATTTTTCCTTACAGATGATACTCTAGCCTCTCCATGCAGCATGTTTCCATTCTCCGGTGTCCTCTGAAAAGTTCAACCAACGGATTAAAGGGATTTCTTAGACGGTGCATTTCATTCCAAAATGACCAGTGTAACTTTTAATCATATCATACCTGAATAATCATTGACTTTGGTCTTGCAGATAAAGCTTTTCCTGTTGGTGACATGGTCAAGGCTTGCTGACGAAGTACCTGATTCTCTGATTCTGAATTTGAAAGCTTCTCTTCAAGCCTGATACAGATAATATAGTTCCACTTCATTGACTTAAAATATAACGATTCTGACGAAACTTCCAAGCAAGCAAGAAACTTGAATTTCCTCAACCATGGACGTGCAAGAAAGAAAATAGGAGGAAAAGACAATTGCTGCCCTTGCAACAATTGTCTACCAGACACTTTTAAGAATCATGGTGCAAACAAGAGAAGCTGAACCAATATTAATTAAGATTGGTAAGATTTAGAACAACGTGATAAGAAATTTCGTATAGCAGATCAAACTAATGCAAGAGAAGGAATCACATGACTGAACTTGACACCACCAAGCAAAGGATTATGTCAAGCCAGGCATATTAAGGTGCAAAATACCTTGTAGAAAATCAATTCTATATATAACAATATATACAATTATTTGATCACTCTTACAAACCTCTGCACTGACTCCTGAAGCTGGTCCACCTTTTGGTCAGTATCTTGAAGTCTTTTAACCAGCTCCACATTTTTAGCTTCAGCATTTGTACAAGCTTTTCTAGCCTCTTCCGCTGTCTTTTTCTCTGACAGCAGCAAAGCCTGTAAATCTATGGGTTAGAGAATCCTCAAGATTTTAAAAAAATTTAAGGAACTTTGCCGTACAAAAATATTATAGAACACTGACAGAGACAGAGAAATTTACCTATGACCAAGCACAGACTCTTTTCAAAATTGAGGATTTGTAAAATAATCATTTCAATATGCCCAATAATATTAATTTCTACTAGTCATTCAATTACATTTTTAAAAATAGTTCTGAAAACAAAAAACAGAACTATTTTAAAAATAGCTTTCCAGATAGTCCCTTAGTTCCTATTCCGGTGGATACATTGACTTTTGCCTAGTGGAAGTATCAAGTTTCTTCAAATGTGAAATCTCATGCTCTCTTCGGGTATATGGGCAGATCTATTGCTTATCCTACTCAATATGTTCAAGGCAAGGAAGGAGCCCACCTGCTGCGGTACAGTCACTCCTGATTACTTGCAATGGATTGCTCAAGGCCATGTGTGATTAATGCACTGTCTCCAAGACTCCAATTGCACTTTCCTACGTTGTTGGCTGTATAACCTCAAGAGAACTAAGACGTTCACTAAAGAAGAGGTACCTTTTCTCACATTTTGGATCTAAATTCTAATTTGCGCCGGTTTAAAAACCTTCATGTTTTCTTAAGCTTGGTCTCAAAATTCATGGATCTTTATACAGAGAAGCAACCAAGAAGCACGATGATTGAGACTATTTGGCTTTTTCCCACCTAAATTACCTTCCCTCACTTGAGATGGTGGTGGAAGAGGTCAGATTTGGTAAACAGGCAGGTCATGACACATTTACAAAATTGAAATAAGTCAAATCGGACTCAAAAGGTGGAGAAAGAAGGTTTCTGGAGCAAAAAAGAGAAGTAATTGCCTTACTTCTTGAGTTAAAAGTAGTGAATGAAAAAAGTGGTTTCTACCCAGAAGCAGAGTAGAATCCCGTTAGACTTCAGCTTCAAGATCTCATATGTGAAATAAGTCTTATGGAGCCAAATTTGTCAATTAGATCACTTTAGAAAGGAGATGAAAACTATATTTTTCCTTCAAAGTCACTGTTAGCAGAAGAAAAAAGAATTTCAATTTTGAGATGCTTTCAGCCATGTGTGCTAGAGCAATTTTGGGAGGTTAATTTCACAACCTAGATTTCATTTGGATTTCCTTCAAGCGATAAAGGAGAGTTGGAGCTCCTTTTTGGGTGCTTATAGTTAGAAGGGAATAGAAAGGTATTTCATGGTGAGAAAAAAAACGAATCTCGGGCAGGTGAGGGAGAATAAAGTGTTTGAGACCTCCCTCTTGGAGAGCCGGTCAGTTCAAATACTTCTTTTAACTTTCCTGTTTTAGAATTGCAGGCAATTGGAGAGTGCTTTACAGTCTCCTTTGGCATTCTCTTTTGTACATTTCATTGTTTTTTATTGTAAATTTCATTGTTCTAATGATATTTTATTTCATTACCTCCCATACAAAAGAATAGAGAATTAAAAAAGGGTTAAAAGGCAGATTCTCCAATATTTGGCTCTGTTATTCCAGCCTATACATGCATTATAGACTTGCGACTCACTTTACTATGCATATAGTATAGCAGTGATTAAATGTTTCCAACCAAAAAATACCTATTGGCTAAATAGTAGAAATCTACCTTCAAACTCTCCACCTCAGCCATTAAGGAATTGATTTTTTCAGTATCCTCGACAAAAACTGGAGTTTCCTTGACAACTGGAGGTGCTTCTTCAATAGCTTTCTGAGCTGCCTCTCGTTCTTTGATAACTTGAGCATTTGCTTCTTCAACTTGTAATTGCGTACTATGTAAAGCATCTTGTAATTTGGCAATTTCTTGGGCTTTCTCCTCCTCCAGATCAGTCTGCAATTCAGTGGGGAAAATATATATAAATGAATTGCTGCTAAACAAGGCGGAGCATTTTGTTTCACCAATCCAGATTGTAATATATGAAACAAAACAATTAATGAATTACCCTTAACCGCTTCTCAAGTTGCAAGCGCCATGTAAGTTCTTCTACACGCTTTTCTAATTTGTCTTTTGCCTCTTTTAGTGCACCAGTTTCCCTTGCCGCCTTCATGCATTAAAATATATATAAGCACCTTAATTTATCCCTCACAAAATTTTCTTCACACAACAGTTATCCTTAATACAAAATAAACAAAGCCACAATAAATAATAGGTTTGAACCATTTTCAGTTTTCTAAGCTCCCTTCGTGCAACTCGTCCCCTCCAACCACACTGTGTGGTTAATGCAGCGTTTTGGAGTCTCGTATAGTAAGAATATGCCATGTGACAGCGCAAACGTGCCTGCAAGTCACCCAAAAAACCCCAATCAAAATCTAGGTACTTCAAACTAAGTTGATAAACAAGATGTGTCTGAGTAAAATATAATACACAACAACAAATCTTATAAGTTTTAAACTTGATATTTTCATATAAACAACCTAAAATGAACAAGAAAGAACACCTGAATGATGATTGCAGCCTTGGTACGCTTTTTAAATCTGAATTCATTGCGAGCTGTCATTGCCCTTAACCCTGTTTGGAGTTTGATTGCAGATGACAGTAAATCTAAGTATGATTTCCTGGCAATATATCGCTTGAAACACTTCTGGATTCTTAAAGCTGCAGCTTCCCGTCGCAATTGTTCAAAGAGCTTTCGAGCCAATACGCCTAATTATAATTACAAATAAACATATATCAGAACTTTGATGGAAAAAAGCTAACTTCACAAATCTCCATCAGTTGAGGGAATTAATAAATGATTTTACATGTGAGGGGAAAAAACACCACTTTTTCAGATTACTTCTTTATGTAGGAAATAAACAAGTATGTTAATAAGAGAAAAGAGACTACAAAGAGGGATGACTAAATACCCTATCCTTGAAAGGTTTAAAGATTTAGAACCTCTTTCCAGCAAGTCACAACTATCAAAAGGGAGGAAATATAGAGAGAGATTATTCCAAAAATTCTAGTTGCTAATAGCCCGTCAATGAGCATCAATTCAACCCCCTCTCACAAACATCTTCAACATTCCCCTCACCTCTGTAAAATAATTTTATTTTTCGCTGCCGTCCATAATTTCTCAAAAATTGTGCAAATATTTGGCCACCAAAGAATAACAATTCTTGATGGAGTAGGTGTGGGTAATCTGAAAGAACTTGTCAGTCAAGGAAAGCATCATGAACTAAGGTAAAGAATAATTCAGAGTTTCTCCCATAGACTTCTCCAAAAAGGAGCAATTAAATAACAAGCGGTTTGTACTCTCATTCTTTGCATAAAAACCACCTTATTGATTTAGGACTTAACCAAGTACATCTGTACATAAATAACTTCACACCCCCAACAACCGCAATACACACACTTCCACGGAATCTCAGTTACAAATGTAAATCATGAACATGAACAAGTGGTCAAACAATCTTGAAAAAATGACAACATAGGATTTTGAGACTATCATTGATGTAAGCCACTGTTTCTGCTGCCTCTAAGAACAACAGTTTCATGACTTCTTGCCACGCCAAAGAACAGGAAAATTTGAAAAAATTATAAAAAACCAATTGTTTGAGTACTCGGTATTTCAGAGACAGTCCAAGAAATACCTCGAGTAAATGATTGCACTTGAATAGCAGCTTTACGTAACGCAACAAACTCCTTTCGTGCAATGAATGTTCGAATTTGCATTTGGATAGTTCTTGCAGCATTGCTAAGCACCTCTGTTCTCTTTGCATCAAGAGATGCCATCTGACCAGCCCTCAGAAAGATTTTTGTCTTACCAATCTGCCCAACCACGATGATAACAGACAAATTAGTATTCATCCAAAAAAAAGAAATGACTGGTTTCTGCAACCTTCTTGGAGATGGTCAAAATCTCCAGAAACTAGAAAGCACCCACAAGCCTTCAAGTGAGACTCTCGAGTCTCAAACAAGTATTATTATCAATGTCAATAAAACTGAGTTAACACCCTGAAGCCACATAGACCCTTGGACCGTAGACTGAAAGTTTGAGTGAAATGATTTATAGTGAAACGTAGTCCTAGTACAAGGATAAGATTCTCCCTACTCCACATAAATGAAAGGCTTGTCATGAGCATAGAGTTAAGTAGATATACAAAAAAAAAAAAAAAATCCCTGCTCTGGTAGTCCCAACCAAAATTAACCACACAGCTGAAATTATCAGCAAGAGGGATGATTAGTGAAGCAATTGATCTGAGTAAGCAAAGAAGTCTTTGAGCATTCAGTTATTAAAATATCATTGGAATCACCATTGCTTGAATCTATCTATCCCATTGAATTCCAAGAAGTTAATCTCATAAAACCTATGGGTGTTGGAGCCATCTGCTTCAAATCCAAACATCATAATAGCCAAGGACCTACATAAAAAATAAAAGTTTACAGCGATATTGAAATCACCTGATAACCTTTCAATCCCATTTTATCCAGGATCATTTGGCATGCTAGCTTGTCATCATAGCTGCACAGATGGTAGTTATAAGACTGTCAGTGCACAAAGAATGCTGGAAACATTTTTCTCCTCTCGTATTTCCCCTCATTTTTCTTTCTTTTGTTAAGAGAGAACTAAGTTATATAGGGTGGGAAATGAACTTACTTTCCATCCAGAACTTCTGGAGCTAGAACCCCAAATCGTAGGAGGAACTCATAAAATGTTCTTCTAGTAGGATATCCAGCACAGCTGATCCTAATTGCTTCAAGAACACCCTAAATTGTATAAAATAAATCACACGAAGTTTACAAAAAGGGCAGAATAAACTAAGTCTAAATTTTTAAAAGAGCAAAACCAAATGAAGTACAGGTGTACAACAAAAGCCAAAGCAACGCCATATAGTATACTCACACCACAGCGTAACTGTTGGATAACATTTGAGTTCTCAAAAATAGCTGGCTTGAGGGCATTATTTGGCTTCACACATCTGATGTAGTGAGGTTCTGTTGAATTTAAGGTCTCCATTAAAGATTGAAGTTGTAACTGCATAATTAGGAATATGAAAGCATCACTATTTTATCATATTGGATAGCACCCACAACATTAAGCTTTTTTTTTTTTTTTTTGTAGGGGGTGGTTCCAAACAAACAAACAACCTAAGCAAAATTCCACTTAGACAGCCAAGGAAGAAAAAAACCGTACTTTAAAACGTGAACCAATAGAGGAAAATTTTGAGGATTTTGACGATTCCTCAGGTAGGGGAGGAAACAGAGCTCTCGCAAAGGAGCACTTTGAGGTTGTCAATAGAGCCTGATGTTCTGCTACCACATAGTCTTTGTTTTTGTCCAAGAATAAATCTGCCAGATAAATCACCTGAAGCATTGTTGAAATATTGAGAGGGGTGTTTAAGGCTGGTGCATAAAAAATGAGAAACAAGCTTAATATATTTCACCTCTCCAGCATAATGAGATATGGTAAAACTAGTACGAGATAGCTTAGGCTTAATGAAGCGCTTGTTGTTCTTGAACGTCTGGTACAACTTCTGGGCAAATGTTTCGTGTGTAGATTTAGGAAACATGCTGTGTAGAGCAAAAAAATGAAACATTAGAAAGAAAGGAAGAATCAATTTATTAGGAAACACGATCGAGTAGATGAAACAGTGAACTCTGAAACAAGACATGACATTAGTTTATATATTAGATTGGATAAATATTAGCTGCATACCAGGCCTCATCCAGAAGGGCAATAATTCCTCCAGGTTTCTGCGAGTGAACAACTGTACTTTAATTACTTAAATCTTGAACTTAGCGAATGAAAGAAATGTGTGCTTCATTAAAAATAACTTGTGTACATCAAAACATCAGTTAACATAAATACTACTATCTGACAAGCATATTTATATCTGACACGGCATGATCTGAAAACATGCTGGTTATATTGAAGGGTTGCACACCTTTTCAATCAGATCCAAGACATCCTGGTTATCGACAAACTCAATATAACTCCAATTGATTTCTTCTTTTGTATATTCCTCCTGCTCCATTTTGAAAACATGCTGCATATACACAATTAACCAAAAACGTCAATCAAGCAAGTACGTGAATAGTGTCTCACGGTGAGGTTTACGTATCTAAGTCAACCAACCTGATTGAAATGTTGCTGCAGTTTCTCATTTGTAAAATTGATGCAGAACTGCTCAAAACTATTTAAAACAAAAAACTAATTACTTGCAAGCAAACATTTAACATTTAGTTCAAGAATTCACATGTGACCATTACCTGTTGAACTTAAAACTCTCAAATCCATATATATCCAGAACTCCAATTAATGATTTAGAATTTGGATCTTGCCCAATTGAATTGTTAATCTTCTCCACAAGCCTTCAGGAAAGATTTAAAAAACAATCAAGAAGCATTTAAAACAATAACATGCAGACTCCAGAAATATCCTTCTACATTGTTAAATGATCTATACACGTTGAAAACAATTTTTTTTTATTGACGGAGAAGGAGACACGAAGGTTTGCCAAAACAATATGTATAAGAGAAAGGAAGGCCAGGAGGTCCAACCCCCAACCTAGGGACTAGAAAGATTACCAGTCAAAGAGCCTTGAATAAATCGTTTTAGCCAAGGCATCCCTACTACCCAATGCAGCCACAGGATCAAGAGTGCGAGTTATAACCTCTTCTGGCGTTACCATAACACGTTGAATCAGTGCATCTTCCAAACTCTTTGCATCACACCTAAATTAAACATTTAGAAAATGATAGCTTTTGACATATAAATAATAAATAATACATCTTATGCAGAAATTTTCAGAAAACATACTTGAGTAGTTCAGCAGTGGTATTAAGATGGAATCTGGATTTTTCATCCTTAATGACTGAAGAATCAATCTCCTCTCCCTTTGCAAATTCAATATTTCCAAGATGCAAAATTGCAGCTACAACCCTAAAAATTGCTTCCTGAAATGAATTATTTATGATCAAAATTTTGATGCAATAAGAAGCACAATTACACTAAAAAAAATTGAAAACTAACCTGCTCCTCCTCGCTGATTCCAACAACATCCATAGCCCTTCTGGTAGCTAGATATTCGTGGGCATCATTCACTCCATCCAACTCGAAGCATTTAGATTGATTTAAGTAGTGGAACAATTTAGGGTCTCCTAACTTATACTTCTCCCTTTCCTGGTTTTTGTCGATACATTGGTTAGTATCACATGTATAAGCTACCCTCACTACTACTGAATCAGTCCATCATATGTGAATGGTTCACACTTTTTAAGTTGAGCATTGTACTTTTGTACATTTCATTCACATCAATGAAATTGTTTCTTATCCAAAACAAAAAACGAAAAAAGTTGAGCATTGTACCTCAGGAGGAGCTGCACAGAGAAGGTAAAAGCAATGATAGTTTCTTTCAGGATCTGAGATCTGACATACTCGAGACCTTTCAAGCAAATAAGTCCGAACAGCTGCCCCAGATATTCTCCCACTCTTGTCAAATTGGATCTCTACAAATTTACCAAAGCGACTGCATTGCAACCAAAATTACTAATTATTGCATAAACTTGTTAAGCAAGTTACGTAAGTAGTTAGCTTTTAAGAGTGTTCTGTGTCTTGCACAAGAACATTCAGTGATAATGAAGCAGTGAAGATTGATTGAGTTTCAAGTCTTGGATAAACCAATCACTAATAATCATTGATCATAGAAATGATTATAGAGTTCTGTATTCTCACAGATTAATTGCATAATTCATTAGACATGTCAGAAGCATACTATCGTAATTTCATGGAGATTGCTATAAACCAAATATGAGAATAAAAAAATGAATAATTTCATAAAGGACCCAAAATTAATTTTCCTATCCTCTGTGAAGAAAATTATTTCTCATGTGATATTTTCTGTTTGTTTTCATAGCATGACTACATCTTAACGTTTCATTCAACTCAATATTAGATAATGACACATATTCTTCAGGTACTACTCACCTTGAATTATTGTTCCTAACAGTTTTTGCATTGCCAAATGCTTCAAGAACTGGATTGGACTGAAGAAATAGAAAGGAATGATCATCTCAGGCTTCAGTTATGGAATGCAAGTTGTACTCTATAATACATAGTAAATATAAATTTTGGCATACTTAAAGTTAAAACTATATTAAATAGATCCTTATCATACTTCTAGGACTTGTTGTTCAACTGTTCGTCCTTCAACTCCAGAACGACCTCCAAGGTATGCAAGATACCGCATAAGCATCTTTGTGGTCTCCGTCTTACCAGCACCACTTTCTCCACTAACTAGAATTGAATTGCTTTTTCCTTCATTAATCATTGCCCTGTAATGGATAGAAGACGCTAGTAAAGCCAAAATGGTTGAGAAAACACACGGTTAACTCATTTTGCCCCTTATTCAAAATTCCCTTGCCACCCAAACTCTAATAGAATAATGAAATACACGATTTTGTAAGACCTTGCTAACATATACCAAGAACTTATGTTCTATGAATATGCTGATGTTTTGGAAATAATAATGAAAATAAGATGTGGCACTACTATGCATATCGCACTGTCTCATTCTTTTGGTCTTTTTTCCATAAACTTTAAAGTAGTGCCATGCTTTGAAAATAATGACAGTGCGATAGGCATACATGGCAGCATTAGCAGGTGCTCACCGAAGTAATTAAAAACTACACCAGTCCAAGAAATCATAGGATGCATGACAACCAGAGGATAAAAAAATTCATTGAATTGTGACTTAAGCTACTTGGAAATTAACGCCTGCCTGTTATCCCACCTCCCTCCCCGCTCTCTAAAGAAAAACCCCAAAACAGAAAAAGAGCAACTTACCTGTATGCCACTTCAGCAACTGCAAAGACATGAGGACTTAATTCTCCAAATCCAGCTCCTTTGTATTGTTCCATCATGTGAGTATCATACAGATGGGGTAATCTTTGGAATGGATTTATTGCAATGAGTATATTTCCCGTGTATGTCTGCATGGATGTTAAGTGTATGACATGCAATTAATACAAATATCTGATATCTGGGAATATTCTTATTGCATGCACACTAAAATAAGATAATAGTTTCCTACATAGATTTCATTGAGTTCATATCTAGTCGCCAAGTTGCTCAGAACTCCAGGTTCATGCAAGTACGACAGCTTTGTCATGTCATCTACACCTGCAGCAGGTGCTTCAGTATCCTTAGGGAATATTTTTGATATATTCGTAACAACCTGCAATTAATAGTCAAGTGTCAGTCTAATGGTCCCAGATTAGCTATGATGCCCCAGAATCATTTATTATTTTATCCAGGAAATCATCATTTCAAGAAAAAGTAATGGAGAACAAATCAAATGCATATGCACCAATGGGCATACTATTTGCACTTCAACTTTCTGGTAAGACATGCCACAATTGGGATTGGCCATTATTCATTAAACTGTGTATTGAAACTAAAAATTTGATTATGGCATGCATCATCCGAAAAGACATGCTGACATGGACATTAATTCATGTGCTGAGGGTGTGACTTACTGCTTTCCCATTGGTAGCACGGACATGAACTTCCTCGCCATTGATGCGAAAAACTTCACCATCAATCCACGCTAATACTGGATCTTCAATCCAGACATGAGAACCTACGATGATGTTAACAGGCCCACTCTGTTTACAGAAATGCAGTCAAAGAAGTGTTAGATCTCAGAGAGCAGTAACATACAGTTAAATAAACATATGCAATTGAAAAAATTATGTTAACACAATCTATATACATCAACAAAAGTATATAGAGAATGAATCTGTAATAAGATGGATTTCACAAAAAGAAAACTTTATCTTAGTACAATTGCACTTGATTCAGAAGATTTTCTCTTTCAAGTATGAGTTAGATCTCAGAGATCTGTGTCAATCAAATATTAAAACATCGTAAATTTTTAGGCATAATGGGCACGAGGATACAAATGCATAGAATTCCAATGCCGTCTTGGAGAATAACAGGTTTGGAGCTGTACGGAAGACAAATATCTATAAAGTTAGGTTTCTATGTAGATTTTTGCTAGAGGAGGATTAAACACCCCAGGCCAAAATTCAAACAGATTCCCATATTTAAAATTATCCGCATGTCCCACCTTTGTGATAAGGATTTAGAAGAAAGCAAGGAGACTCCTCATCTCCTCAGCCTCTAATACAGATTTAGAAGATAGCAAGGGGACTTCTCACATTCTCAGACTCTAGCTTGCTTCCTTTGCCGGAATTCTCAAAGATCATAGGAGAGGTTATTCAAAGAGCTTGGCAAGGCTAGGTGTTTCCACTGGAATTCTGTTTTGTAAATTGATCAGCTCCTTCGTGGTGTGTTCGTCAAGTCTAAAGTTATACGATCTTCAGCAGTTTGTCTCTGTGGGAAATTTGGAGATAGAGGAACTGAAGAATTTTTTTAAAATTGAGCAAGAGATTGGTCAGAATTCCGGGTTATTGTCCATTTTGTCGCTTCCTTTTGTAGTATTCTCTTTGTAATTACAGTACTACTTTGAATTTGATCTATACCAATTGAACTGTTTTTCTGTAGGCTCTCTTGGTTATTTTTTCCACTTTTGTACTTTTCAGTTTTTCAGTGCTTCTAATCAATACACACACATGAACACGCACTACATAAGAAGTAAGAAGTAATACTGTAATAATCATAAAGTCAATGATAGAACTAAACGTACAGATGATGATCATAAGAACAATTTTACAGCAACAGGAAGAACACTAATGACAATCCTCGCAACCATAGTTAAATGATAAATGATAATTAATCAAATTTAGCACATTTCAAACTTAACAAACTTATAGGTTATAAACCAAAAAGATCAAGCTTCTAGACCATTTGTGACCACTTTAAGAGTGTTCTAGCAACATCACTCAAGATGCCAACAGCTAGTATGAATTTCCACTTGCCCTAAAAACCTAACTCTAGCAAACACTCAGCACCCCGGTTGAACATTCCACCATTTGGCATGAAAAGGCTTCAAAGGGGAGAAAAAGGTGCAAATTAAATGATTGTCACACGTCAAAAAAAACACCAACTATCATTTGATTCCATTACATGATAAATCCTATTAAATTCAGATATCCTCATGCTACATCACTTGGCATACAGATTTTCCTCTCATAAGCATTTGTGCCCTCATGATTGTCCGTTGGTGGCAGGGCTTATTACCTTTAGAATTACTATATTTAAACATTTGCACCTCCTAAAGGAAACTAAAGGGTAAAATGCAAACTTCCATGCACTTGTAATCCACAAAATGGTGAGGGGAACTACAACCAATCTGAAATACAATATCAAAATAAGTATTTTGTTTATTTGCACTGAATCGACAAACTTCTTTGGTCTAATTAGCCAAAACAGTGAAGTTTTGCTTTCATTCTCCATGCAGTTCCATTCTCTTTCTTTTCATCCAGAGGTATTCCATATTCCAATTCAGCCTATTCAATTTACAAAATTAAACTCATAACTACAAATGTTCCGGGATGGTAATTCATAAACTGGGAGAGTAGAAATGAGACCAGTATGAATTGGCAATATAATTTAGGCTCAAAAAATTGGCATTTAGGGCACATTCCATTGAAAACTCTACCCACTAGTATAACTTCAACCCAATAGTATAACTTCAAAGGCCAAATTCAACTTAATTCTCGGAACGACTGACAGTAGCAAGTCATCTTCCCCAGAAATACGCATACAAAGAATCCTAGTCAAGAGGGTTGTAGAGCCGAATAAATCCAGCAAATCACAATGCAAACAAAACGAATATCAGAAATTCCATTGAAGTTACCATGGTGATTACAGACAGCGATCTTCCGTGTTAACTCATCCAAGTCAGAAAAGAGTCAAAAGGAAACAAGACTCGGCGAGCCAGATCGGATAAAACAAACAACTACCCACAAAGCTTCAACAGCTGAAATAGCCAAAAAGAAAGCCACCGGAGCTGGAGTTGGAAAGAGGGTGTCAATAAAAAAAGAAGACGAAACCCCCTCAAAAGATCTCCCTCAGCCGCTAACTCATCCGAGAGAAACGGAACCGGGCTCGGAAAGTTAGATCGGATTGGAGCTGCTTATGGGTAAGAAAATGGAAGACCAAATATTGGAAAAACAAAAACAGAAGGCTGAATTGGGAGCTTGAGGTACGGAAAGCGATAAACAGGGAGAGAAAACAAAGCTGCCTCGAAGTTTTTTTTGTTGTTTTTCTTCTTCTTTTTTGGCTACCCCTTTTTTCAAAGCTTCTGGTTCTCTCTCTAGAAAGTGAGTTCAGGGTCAAGGTGTTTGTTTATAAACAAACGAAGGCAAAAGGGAGGGGGGACTGAAATGGAGGCAGCTTCTCTGGGTTAGAGGGGTCTCTCTCTCTAAGTTGTGCTGTGAGCTTTCTCTCTCTAAAAGTTAAAATTTTTGGTTTTTTGGTTTTGTTTGGTGAATAATTTTTTGGGTTTCTGAAGTTTGTGAGCGGTCAGCTGGCGTTCGTATGGAAGAGAGGGCTGGTTGGTTCAACATTCGTGGCCTCCATATACTCTCTTCATTATTATGCTCTAAAACCGACATTAGAGAGCTAATCAAGGACCCTACGGTCTTTGCCCATCTATTTCCATTTATTTACCGTATTTGCCATCGCCGTGTTTTTTTTTTTTTTAA
>JAOANK020000022.1:2200434-2211718 GCA_026257165.2 Telfairia occidentalis | reverse complement strand
GACTCAGAGATCTCAAGTGATGTTTCCATGAGGGGGAGCAAAATATATTGTATTCTTTTATGATTATTAGATTATATAAAATATGTACTCTTTTTCCTTTACTAGGATTTTTTTTCCATTGGGTTTTTTTCCTAGTAAGGTTTTAATGAGGCATATTTCATATATATAATGGGCATCTAAGGGGAGTATTATGAAAAATATAAAATAATAGATGGTCATTATCTAGAAAGCCAAGTGTCCATCTCCCATTCCACATCTTCCATTATCTCATGTGTCATTATCAATGTCTATCCATTACTCTATGTGTCCAAAGATTACTTGCTCTTAGTGTCCAAGTTTATCCACATCATGATTATCAAATTGCTTATAAATAGTGGCATTTGGTGGATTATGGTAAGAGGCAATTGAGTGAGAAAGAAAGTGATGTGGTGAAATAAATTTTGGTGAAGAGTTTCCAATCTTCAAATTCCATTTTATTTCCTAATATTCTTTTTTTATTCTAAATATTATAATTTCTCAATATTTGTGTCCTCGTGGTGCCTCATTTTAATCCTCAATTTCACAACATGATTATAGTTTTTAGGGTAAGAAAGAACCATAAATATTCAAGAAAAGAAAATAATAAGGTAACTTTCTACTTAATTTCTTAGTCAAAGTGAATATTTGGAGGTATACTATAATTGTTGTTGTGGCTGCAAATACGACTTATTAAATGGCTCGATGAAATTTGTAAATCTTTATTGCCTTCTTTATTAAAATATAATTTTGGTCCTTAAATTTCTATCTATTTAACTTTTTCGTCTCTTGTTATTAAGAAATTTTGATTATGGTCCTTCAATTTTTACTCCCTTTCTCTTTCGTAATTTAACATTCAAAATTCTAATTTTAATCCTCAAATTTTTCACCAAATTGTCTATAAGTATGTGTGCATATGTATGTACGTGTAAGCAAGAAGGTTCTAAAGTTACAATATCGATAAGAAATAATAACGTCTAATTGCTTAAATATGTCTTTAACCAAGTGAGTCATGCTCGGTTTAACAATGTTTACTTGCTTAAGGTATGTTCAAGTCATATAATTTCATATTTAGGCTTTATCATGAAAGTGAAATATAATGGATTAAATCACTTCATTACTCTATTATTCTACTAACAACTAGTCACACTGTATCATATTTCTTTTAACATTTACAGACAATAAGAAGTTGATTGAAAAAATTTATACACACTATAAATTTGAATCTTTTAAAATATGATAGACAAAACAAAAAAGTGATGTAGACATTAAGAACAAAATTATATATTCAACCAACTTCAGAAATAAAAATGCATTGTTTCCCAAAATAACAAGGAATTTTGTGAACAACTTGTGAAAAATGAAAATTACACTTAGAGACACCAAAAGCATGTGTCTCATTTTTTTGCCCACATACAAGCATAGCATAGCTTTATGGATGTCAATGGAGCAACACAATTTCAAATACAGAGGAGGAGGCAAAAAATGGGACCATAAACTGCCACAAGAGAAGGCTAGTTTTATCAGCCAACCTGGGCAGTCAAGGCCTCAGAAAACTCACAATCTCACACAATCCTAGGCAGCCATTTGGAGGGAGGATCTCGAGTTCCAAAACGGGAAAATTTTCAGTACTACTGTAGTACATACTGCTTCCATTCACCATTTGATACATCAATAAGTAATATATTGTTTTATTTCATGAATCCCACACCACTATTAAAGAATAGTGATATGGCAAGCAATGAATAGAAGTAATATGAAAAAATTTTCATACTACGGTAGTACTTGAAATTTTTTCGTTCCTAAACCAAAACTCTGTACGTTAACTTTTCAAAACAATTTGGAACTTAGAAATTCCTTTTGCTCACAGGCACACCACCTGGCTGGAAAAATAAGCATGTGCTATGAGGCCACCATCTTCTTCAGACAGGCCTCTAGCATTTTTTACTGTGATAAAGCATCCCCTGACGATGCCAGTATGGCTACTTCCTTGTCATCCGTTGAATAGGTGGTAGAGTAGTTCAATGCCGAGTCACCTGTACAAGATATATGCTTTAGTAAGAAGCTCACCAAAGAACAACTTTAAAACACGAGTCGGTTTCGTTAAAGAACAATTCACTCAAATCTCTTACTTTGAGTGGAATCAACAGAAGAAGTCCGCATCGGGGTGGTGCTCGACTTCAAATCTGAATCGTGACATAATGAACAAATAAGAATGTCAGAAAGATCATGACATGTTTGCTTAACTCAAACCATTCGTTATTGAGAAAACGTCAAATTATACTGACAATCATGTGCATATTTATATTTTCTTTTTCTTTTTCTTTTTCTTTTTTTTAGTTCAACCATATGTGAAGATGGAGATTTGAACCTCTGACCTTTTGGTCAAAGATATATACCTAAACCAGTTGAGCTATGCTAGGGTTGACCACATACTTATATTTCAGATAACTGTCGGTCACTTTTCGGCTGATTGGAGAATCAACTAGTTGATGTGAGAAGGGGAGAAACTCACTTTGTATTTATAGAGCATTTTTCAACCATACTTGAGTTAAGGTGATAAAGATCCATTAACATATACAATGTAAAAGTTAGAATGGGCTTTGCAAAAAGTGAAGAAAGAGAACGTCTGCTTACAAAAGTAACCACAGTTGAAACAGAAGGGTTAAACCCAGTCATAATTAGCATATAAGAAATAAAAGTTGTTATGTGTCATTGGGATCCATAAAGCACGAAAAGTAGAACTTATTTCCTGAATATGCCATGGGCATCGCCTCAACAAGTTTCTCTGTTCTCTAACTGATCTTAATGCTCCACAGCAATGCAGGGGTGTCTATCCCTTGCTATGCTTCATAGTTCAACTAAATGCTTGACTATTACAAATATGCTCCTACTTGAATGAATGTTTTATAATGTAAGCATTCAGGTGGAGCATTGATAGGCAAAGGGATCCATTTGAGGAACACGAGGACTAGTTCAAGTAACGAGCCTCACAAATTGATTGAGATCATATCAAACTTACTATATTCACTTGAGGTATCTAGGCAATCCGGTCCCAATATGAGATAACTTGATAAGAGGATATTTTTTGAGAGGCAGATTACTAATGCAATTGTTTGACTGCTCAGAAACCCAATCTCAAGCACTAAACTATTTGGCACTACAGACTCCCCAGTTGTTCTTTTGCACAGTGAAGCAAGTAGTATGCAAGTTCCATTAGAGTATCGAAACATTAAACCCTAGCTTGTTGAAAGAAAGAAATCTCTTACCAAATGAATGGTGTAGCCCTTTGACAGCTTCAAAGTTTTTGTATGTATAACCAACAAAACTAAGATCCTTGGGAGTCAACATCATCTGGTAAAAAATCAGTGGAGAAAATCAGATGCAAAACTATTTTTTATGATCTTATCAAAACAACAAAGTGACATAAACTACAGCAATTGATTATGAGAAGAGTAGGTAGGTTTACAACATTTCCCTCAAACCAATGGGGCAAAACTATCTGAGGTTTGATTTTTTGTTTTTTGTTTATATTTGTGAGTGTCTGGGCCGGCTAACAACTTTGATTATTCTCACAGGACAACCACCTGATCCTACTATATTTGTTGTCAAGAGAACTCGTAGGTTATTAAATCCTAGGTAGGTGGCTACCATGGTTTAAATATATTCCCTGAAATCCTTTAGAATTTACAATGGCCCTTATTGACCACTAAACCCACCCATGATGATTAATCATGGAAGTTACAAAACTATGAGAGGTTTAAAGAAAGATCAAAATGACGATTGACATTATCGATTATGGAAGTTACTCTTCATGTAGAATGAAATTGTTGTGTTCAAGATTGCATCAATCAATACTCAAGAAAACAAATTACATACCTTTCTTATCGGTCCAGATCCAGATCTAGTTGGTGGTGGATCAACCTATAACACGGTAGCACCCATGTTAGGATCTAGAAAGCTTGATCAGCAGAAGGAAAGCTATTGCAAAACATCTACGTACATAATTGCTCTATGTTTTTTTTTGGGGGGTGTAAGAATAGCTTTATTTCTTTCTCAACAATAATGTGAATAAGCCAAAACACATTCACAAAAACTTGACATGAAATATCTTGAATGAAAAAGTTGGCCAGTTGGTGGAATGGAACTTGATTATGATAACTTCCTGATCTGTTGTAACATACTGTAGAAAAAATAAGCATGTTGACTTTCTTAAAAAGACAGTGTTCCTCATAGAACTCATGTAAACTTATTAATTGAACATGTTTCTAAATGCAGGTCTCTCACAACCCTTGGAGGAATATTCATACAAGCAAAAGTCGGTCGCCATCAAACAATCATAGATTGATTACAAAAGATTTAAACAAAAACAAAAGATCATCTATAAAACTGCACCTCATCAAATTGCATAAAATTCTGCGTATCAAGTTCCCCATTGACCTCAGGCTTAAAAGCTGCATCAATTTCATAGAGTTTGTCCCAGTCGGTATCTTTAAACCAAGGATGTGCCTAGTAGATTTGCTTGTCAATATATATAGACCATTAAGAATAGAACATCAGCATGATTCTTATTTGAGGATAAATACTGACCTTGATTTGCTCTGCACCTCCAGTACCGAGCCTATGCTCGGCATCACAAAGCAACCTACTGATCAGATCTTTTGCTTCAGGTGATAATCTTGTCTCATCAGAGAATTTCAAGTGATTTTTCCAATGCACAATCTGGTTATACAGAGTTCAACTGCAAGCATTAATTTAATTGAACCACAAGATAGAAGGAAAAGGACATGTTAAGAATAGAACATGAATGGCTACAAACTATACTAATTTAAAAAGAATGTTAACAAAAAAACTACACATAAAATTCCTTTGTTGGTAACTCCTTTTATGACAGCATTCAGTGCAAATTATCTGATTGAAATGTGAGCCTGCTTGTTCTCTTCACTTGCTATTCAATCTCTAATATATATACAAATAGAAAGGCCTTTTTGTAACTTCCTTTTCCTGTGGGTTGAGACTTTTCTCTTCCTCTTTTGAATCCTTTATTGGTTTAATTAAATATTGCTTGTTTCTTATTTAAAAGAACCATCAGCAGTAGAACACAATATGGAATGAACTAAAAGTGCACCAATAGAACCAAAAATGAATAGCTCAAATGGTCTCATCATTCAAAGAAGAAAGCAAAAAGAAACCCAGATGTCTTATTCATAAACAAGTTCACAAGTGTAATTTCAGATTTAACCTTTCGGCATGTTGTTACTGGATCATCAGAATAAAATGGTGGATAACCAACAAGCATTTCATACATTATTGCCCCAAGAGACCACCTGCAACCAGGATATGCATAAGAATTTGTTCTCATGATGAATTGAAGCAATTACAGTTTGAAGATCTTAATGCAAAATGGAAGGGACGTGTAAGAGATAGGGACCAATGAAGACAAAACAAACCTTGATGAAAAAATTATCATCGTTGAGAATTTCCAATGGGCCAACCATATTTTAAGTTAAATGCAAAGAATTTGGTTAACTTAATCCACGAAAATAAAGTGTCTACCATTCTAATGATGCTCAAATTGGATTAACTTACCAATCACATTCCACACCGTATCCTTTTTTAAGCAATACTTCAGGAGCTATGTAATCTGGAGTACCAACTGTGGAAAATGCCTGGCAATAGACAACAGTGTAGAAATGTAAAATGATTACAAAGTGCGGTGAAATATAACCCCTGAAGATGAATGGAAAATAGCACTTAAGATTAAATGTCTATGTTTCTCATGTCTCCATTATACCAAAATGCAGAAATAATAATTAGGTATCAAGGTGCCTAAAAATTTCAAAAAATTAACCAGAAGGACCAGTAGTTTATTGAAGTAAAAGAGTGGCCTGCTAGGACCCTACCACTTGGGTTCTCCAGAGTCAGAAGTGCATATGCTGGTGCTTGTTAAGTGAAAACTAGCTTATGTTACAAAAAAGGATGTGAATAAATACTGAATATGTATTAAACTCCACAGTTCTAGAACATGAAGAGAGATTTTCTTATACCAGTTTCCTTCTGTTAATCTGCCAGTGCTGAAGTTGTTCAAGAGGGCTCTTCCAGCGCCTTCCACTTTTTTTACCTGGAAAGCTCTCATCCACATCCACCGTGTCATGCAAGTTTTCGTCGTCAAGGACCTCATTTTCATTTATAGAAGACAGATTTGCGCAGTCAAGAGGCTTGCAAAGACCAAAATCAGAGAGCTTCATATGACCCCTTTTGTCCAGTAGGAGGTTATCAGGTTTTATGTCTCTGAAGAATTAGACGAACAGAAACGCATTATAAAGTTGTGTGAAGACACACATGTATGTATGTATGTAAATGCAGAAACACATAATGAACTTGAAGATATACTAAATGCAATCTAGTTAGTCTGAGAATTTTCATCAACATAATCAACCAACCTATGGATGTAGTTATGTTTATGAATCGACTCAATCGCTAGAACACTTTGGGCGACGTAAAATCTAGCCACAGTTTCTGTCAAAGTTTCCTCCCTTATCAGTAAAGTCATCATGTCACCCCCAGGAAGATACTCCATAATCAGATACAAGTATTCAGCATCTTGGAAGGAATAATAGAGTTTCACAATGTAGTGACTCGCAACTTCTGCAAGTAAATTCCTTTCAGCTCTGACATGTTCGACCTATGTTGTAAATCACTGACAAGTGAGAGAAGGGAAACGAGAACATTCTCATGTCACATAAGCTATTACGTTGCAACGTTGCATAGTGGAATAGATCCTTACTCTTGATAAAGCATGTAACTAGACATATTTTCCACAATGATGCCAATAACCATTCTGAAAATTAAACTTCTGCTCAAAATCAGGTGAAAGGATTTATCCTTTTCAGAAGCATGGTTCACCACAAAAAAGTTATACAAAGAAATTACTAGGCTATTAAAGATTATGATCCGTGATCAGATGGAAAATGGAAGTAAATAATTTTCTAACAGTATACATTTTACAGGTTTTCCTTGCAAATATGAGTACTTTTCAAGTGCAAGCCAATGCCTAAAATGATCATCTTCATCTCTCTTCAAAGAGGGAAAAGGTCTTGAAAATCAATCAGGTTTCTGATGATAAAATGATCTTGTTTTTTTAATGTGAAATTGGAGAAAACTCAATATCTAAAGGTCAGTAATGGTAGACAACAATTGTCAGCATCTGAGACAGTCATTCCCAATATGAATATCAAATTCAAGTTTTCTCTTAAAAGAAAAAACTGGTGTCTTTACAAGAAAATGAGAGAATAACAAGGGAGGAAGAAAAACCAATTTCAGATTTGTTGAATTTTCTTCTCATTTAAGCAATTCTCTTACAGCATTCATTGTGAGAGGATCATTCATAATTACATGGGTAGAAAAAAATTAAAGAAGATATTTCATGTTAGAACATCTAGAAGTTGAAACCATATACAAGTCAGATCTTACCTGTCCTCTGCTGAGCATTTCTAATTTCTTCAGCTTCTTCATGGCATATATGTTGCCTGTTTTTTTCTCCCGACAAAGTCTGACCTGTAAAATAATATTGGGTATAAATTAAACTATATTTTCTCCCAGAAATAAAGTAAAATTAAAGTGGAAAGTTTAAACATTGAGAAAACAAAACCTGTTTGGTAAAAAATCATGTCCATCACAAACAATTTGAAAAGTCACTTTAGTTCTTAATAGATATTAACATGAAATGTAGTGAACATATCACTGTTTATCCATCTAAAAAATTGTTCAAAGAGAGCATTTGGAATCTTTACAAGAAATTGTCCTAACTATATGACACACAATTAATCATGACTATTTCCAACCTCCCCAAAAGCACCTCGCCCAATAATTGTCAAAAGGTCGAAATCTTCAACACAAATTTTATGCCTTTTCAGCCGTATGTATTGAGTCTCCTTGCGCTCCAAATCCTTCCATAGATTAATTTGTTCTTCTTCTGAGACATCTGAAGATGCCAACTTCTTTTCTAGCACAGAGCGCCTACATATATTAAAATAAGTTAAGAGAATCTGCCTCATCTATTATAGAATCCATAATTCAGTCCCTAAACTAATCAACATGCCACATGGTCGTAGATACGAATTCCTAAATCATTTTCAATGAAACGTTTTGTCAAGCAGGCATTGAAAAAATGAAAGCCGAACAAAATATAATACACTTTATCAAGTTTCATGCCCCAAAGGTCGGGAACAAATTAGAATTAAAACACTTCCAAACAACCTTGGCTATAAACTTTTCATGAATAAATATGGTATGGTTAGATAGCAATCTCTAGCTTCGAACTTGATCAACATTGAGAGGTCAAGAACAATTTGAACAGGTAAAAGTCGTAACAAATGCAAGTGATTGAGAGAAAAAGACAAAATTGTAGATTATTGTTTGAACCTATAACATTTGATGGTTTGAAAATTTACCAAAAAGGTTTCTAAACATGACCATTCGAATGAATTTAAGGGGGTCTTTTGCCACTAAGCGAACACTTTTCAATTGCACAAATGAATAGGAAGAGAAAAAGAAATTGTAAACAACCCTTGATATCAGTTAGCTGACCAAAATCTTCAAATTGATCAACTCAAAAATTTATTATCATCTTGCATCTAACCAGCATTCATCCTTCAAAGGGACGGGAGGAAAGGTACTCTTCTAGGAACCACAAATTTCTTAAATACAAAGTATATCCTCCGCTCATTGAATATACTAGGATGCAATTCCCTTAATTGAAATCATACACTTTGGATTATAAAAAGATCACATAATGTTTCCACATTTTGTTAAGACCAGGGCCGGAACCAGGAAGGAGGGAGGCAATTGCCCACTTCTTGGTTTGTCATAATTAAAAAAGTATATATAAAATACTTAAAAGTAAGCATGTAAAATTTTGCTCCTCCTTAAAAAAAATTCTGGTTATGCTCCCAATTAAGATGAATGAAAGAATGAAACTCAACAATGCAAGAAAAAGAGTGCAGTACAAACAGCGCCTATACAATACACCCTGAAAAGGAATTATGATCATGCTTAGAACCCAAGTCAAAATCTAATAGTTTTCCTTCCCTCAACTTTTCTATAAGCATACGCCTCTCTCTATCTATAGCCCTTTTGCAATTTATATAGGAAGCTGATTTATAAGGAGTCACTGCCAAATAACCACAAAAAAATCAAAACAAGAAGCAGCTGCCCAGAACCCATCTCCCAAAATGCATCAAACGTGAAGAAGACGAGATAAAATCTGTATTAACTTGTCAAAACCATTGCATGTATTAATCTCAAATCCATTGTGAAGGCGATCATGGAATCAGATTTAGAGGGAAGAGAAAGGGGAAAAAGTAGAAATAAAAGAAAAGAGGAAAATGGTGGGGGAAGTTACGAACCTCTCCTTGCGTTCTTGAATGTGCTTTTTCTGAGCCTTGTAATGGTTCTCAATATACTGTTTGGCCGCAGCGACCTTCTCTAGGGTCAAGCTCGAACCCACGAACCCGACTTCTTCTTCCTCCACGGCGGAGGGTCCCACCTCGTCTTCTTCATCGGCTTCTACCTCCTGATGATTCTCCATGTGCTCTTTTTTTCTTTTCTTTTTTTCGTTTTTCAACTTCTCCCCCAAAACAAACACAAAAACCAACTATTTCTCTCTCGCTCTGTTTTTCCTCTGTTTCTGTAAAATTCCGTTTTTGTGGGTGGGTGGTAAAACTAGAAAATTTGAACGATGGTGACAAACAAGGAAGCAGAGGAGGAGAATGGGACCTCAAAAAATAACAAATAACAAATTAAAAGTGACGATTTTTTTGTTCCTTTGACATCCATCTGTCCACCTGACATGTGGGAAATGGTGATTCGTTCTTCCCAGTTTTTGCAATGGAAAAGTTCCAACAAACACAGCCTTCCAGGTGGCACTGCCTCACACACCACCATTTTCGCACTCTCTCTCACTCCAATGTGTTTCGTACTTTCATTACATTGAATGCCATTGCAACCAAAAATCGAGGCAGACAAAGAGAATCGTTGCAACATAGTTTATGTTCTTTGATTCTTTCAATTTTTAATCCTAAACTTCTTAGATTGTATTAATTTTAAGTTTAAATTTTAAATTTCATCAAATTGAACTTTATACTTAGATAAATATGACAATTTTTAGCTTATATTGAATTTTCGTTAATTTATCTACCCTTTTTAAAATAAAAAATAAAAATTTTTATAAACTAACTAATTTTAATAAAATTAAGTATCGAACAAAATTAATATTGATTTATGTACAAATTAACCATTGAATTACATTTTGTCAAAACTCAACAAATTTTAATAAAATCTTAGCTCTAATGTCATTTTTCTTTTAATTCTATCAATTTTGTCCCACGAGTATGTTTAATAATTTATTTAACACATATGAATACTTTTTTTTCATGATCTTTCGAACAAAAAATTATTCGAAAGTAAAAGTTGTAATATTTTTCAAGTTTAAAATTGAGATTGTAATATTTTTTTCGAGTTTAAGGTGTAATTTGATGAAATTAAAAATTTTGGATATAAATTGATAAAACTTCAAGTTTGTAGGTAAAAAATTGATTTGTTTTCTTTTCTTTGCTATGTTTTTTTTTTTAATATTGTTATTTAATAGCTATATTCAGCCCATTTTATTGTGGTTTAGAATATATCTACATATATATGTTTTTTTAACTGAGAATATTCGTTTGGCTGTATAATTTTAAGGTAGGTAAATAAATGTAGTGGTCTTTAATGTTTTAGTACTTTTTTTTTCATTGGAAAAGTTTCATTTTAGTCTCCAACATTTTAGCATTTTTTAATTATTTTCTTTTTATTTCTGAAAATTAAAATTAACTCATAATAAATTTATATGACATGACACGTAACAAGTTAGCATAAATTTGGAGAAAAAATTAAGTCAAAGAAAAAAAAAACAATATTCAACCAACTTCTCATGAATAATCAAAATTTCTACATCTTTTTATAAATTTAGAGGATAAAACTTACCCACAAAGTATATGAAAATTTTGTTCATTTAAACGATAGAGAGATTAAATTAAAAACAACAAACATTTGGCATTAAAAAAAACAATCGAAGTAGAAAAGACCAATTGTATTCTATTTTGTTAAAATTTATTTTGCTTGATGTTTTCAAACGAAGCATTGATATGTATTGTTCTTTTAACATATAACTTGAGTCGATCAATAAATTAACAAAAGTATGTTATTGTCACAAAATTGAATTGATACATAT
>JAOANK020000022.1:2171868-2182411 GCA_026257165.2 Telfairia occidentalis | reverse complement strand
TCTTCTTTAATTAACCTTTATAGTAGATGTTTTATCTACTTGGATTAGTCTCTACAAGAATGCTTTAAAGCTTAATATTTGGCCTAAATGTATTGTTGATTAATAGTTGATTTCTTAAACCACACCTTGTTAATTTTCAAAGATAATTAGCCGGAAGTGGGAGGTATTTATAAAAAAAAAAAGTGAATTTTTTGAGTTCAACAACACTTGGAGATAAATGATTCAATCCCACGACCTCGAAGATATATAGTGAACCAGTTGAGTTATATTTGACTATAAAAAAAGTGAGTTAATTTTAATTTCTTCCAACTCAACATTGAAAATTATTTTAAAAAATAACTAATATCTTACAATAAATTCAAACCATAAAATACTTAAACCAACTTATAAGTATGCTTAAATACAAATCTCTAAAAAAAACAATAATTTACTTGTAAAAAAAAAAAACACAGTAAGTTAACCCACCAATCTAATAAATTTATTCGTTATTATTTTTTTAAAAAAAAAGAAATTTCAATTCATAATCTTATTTTTTAAACCACGTCACAACTTTTCAGAAAAGAAAAATATTTTTGTAAAAATAATTTTCGATTAACGCTATGTCGTTTGCATGTTCCGTTCGTCGTTCACCACAAAAACGACACTACGGCTCCTTACCATTGCATTTATCGGTTTCACGATTCAGGCAATTTGCTTTACTAAGTTATTCCGGCCAGCCGTCTTAGGACCTTTTCCGACTGCACGGCGCAATTTCTTAGTACTAAGGCCGCCGTAACTGAGTCGAAGAGAGTTGTTGCCTTTATAGCTTCCTCGCCATTATCATTTTACACAAATATTTGGGACCGTAAAAGGAGCAATTGCCAGCGCGAGTCAAATGTTAGCGGACGCGACGAATTGGGACGAAGATGCCTACAGAGAGAGTATATACAAGGAGAGAGAGGCCCAAGCTCGGACTGTATTCAGAACTGCGTGGGCACCCTCTTTAAATGGTAGCCCTGAGGCCATCGTTGTCGCCTCCAGTGATGGATCCGTTGCCTCTTATTCTATCGCTTCCTGCATTTCTAATCTGGTAGTTTTCTTAATTATTGTTTGTTCGATTTGCTTATTAGTTCTCGAAGGGCATGAAATGCTTATACTTAAGGAGGTTCTTCGGGTGTTTCTTTGTTTAGACAATTTGGGAGTTTCATTTTATTCTTGTTGGATAAGAATCTAATTTTACTTAATTAATCAGATCACCAAAGGGAGGGGAGGAAAACTTAGCCAGGAAGCATACAGAAAGCTCTGCGAATCGAAATGGCAGAAAGAGAACTTAAATGATAATTACAGAAAGGATCACGAAGCTTGAATCAAGTAGGAGTCACTAGAATGAGATTGTCCATAAGACATTCGAAAGATTTTCTAAGTGGCTAAAGAGACTATTATTTCTTTAATGCGAAAATGCCTTAAAAGAGGCTCTAGCTAGTTGCAACTAAAGGATTTTATTCTTCTTAAAAGGATGAGCTGGAGAGAGAGAGGAGGTCCTTCATATCATAGGAAAGAGCTGTGTGCCACTTGAAATAGAGACGCATCGAGTTCCAAATTTTATCCTCAAAGTGACAAGTGAAGAAAGATGGCCTTTTAACCCGTCAAAGCATTTACAAATGCAACACCTACCGTGGGAGAGGGAACACAAAGGAAATCTCCTTTGAATCTTATCTCAAGCTTTGATGCCTTTGTGACTTGTGAGCAAGATTCCATTTGAGGAATTTGAGCTCCACATATTATTGTGACGAAGAGGATCCAAGGGAGATCAATTAAGGTCTTTGAATAAAGATTTACAAGACAAGTTCCCAACAGGATCAACTAGTCACATCCGTTTATCAATATCATTGATGAAGGAGAAATTCAACAAAAGGTTGGTAACTGTGGCCCACTGTTCCAACAATCGCCTTCTAAAATGAAGATCCCAATTGAGAGAAATTGGGTTCCAAGCTTCTTTGATGGAACACTCTTTTCTTATATAAAAGGGAGAAAAGTCTTGGGAAAACCAAATAAAGAGGGTCACAACCAACCCAATAGTCTCTTAAAAAACTAGTATTCATATCCTTGCTAACTGAGCTTTTGATTCTAGAGGAGATCAAATCTTTGAGAGGATAAATAGCACTGAGGACCTTTGGAAGGGTTGAAATAGAATGTAACCCGACCAGTGGACATTTAAAGAGATGCCATTACTTAGCCAGAATGACCTTCCTCCAAAGAGCATTCTGGGAAGTTGCATTTGAGTTTGAAAGGTTCATTATTTTTTATTATTTATTGCTTCTGCATTGTTTCTTGTGCACGATGGAGATATTTACGAAGTTGTAAAGGTTGAATCAAATTGTTTAGGAATTAGGATTTTAGGATTCAAATTCTTTCCACTTCCAATATTAAAACTTAGTTTTAATTTTTTAAAAATGGTTAATTTTATTGATCACATTTGTCCTACCATTTCAATTTTTTATCATGAGTTGTACAGTACTTGCCACTTCTTACAATGTTTGATTCAACAACGTTCAATTAAAGAAGCGAAAGAAGTTTATTTTGTGTATTTGATGTTCAGTGCTTGTGCTCCTGTAAAGATCCTCCTTCTTGATTAGTAGTTCTAGACTAGGTATGTTGCGCATCGTATATAACTCCTATCCTGATTTCACCTTTTTTTTCATCCCTGTTTCAGAATTTTGGCTATGGAAATACTAACAGGCAAGTCCATTTGATCGCTTAGACTCAATTCATTTCTAAATTCGGGCTGCAAATATGTGCTTATGGCTCACTTGGTGCCTTACTCTAGTTTGCTGGCAGCAGAGCCTCATTGCTTCCTTCAAGCACATGATGGGCCCACCTATGATGTCAAATTTTTTGATAATGGCGACAATACTTTATTACTAAGGTTTCTCTCTCTCCCAATGCTATAATTGTTTGAAGACAACGCGCTTGTTCGATGAGTTTTTCTTTTACTCTCCATATTGGGTATTGTTAAATGTATTTTTCATGCCATCCCAATTATCTCAATACTTATTCTAAAGTTAATTTGAAAATATATGTATACATGTATGTATAAATGTATAAACTTATTAATTAGGTAAAGTTAGGTGCAGAATCAGTTTAATATTACTTTTCAGAAAATTAGAACCGGTTGAATCTTAATTCAGTTACGATTGAATGGTGGTTTTGTGCTGTCCTGTTCAACTTAATTTACATTGCATTTGATTACCTTGCAAAATGCAAGAACAAGCCGAGTTCGATCATTCTGCTAAGTAGTTTTTTTTTTTTTTAATTGTGAACCATCATGACTATTTCTGTCAACGATGAGATGAATGCATAAAGATACTTGTTGGATCTTTAATATATTAATCTCCCAAAGGCTGCCCATATTTTTCTTAAATTAATTGACTTGTAATTGTTTGAGCTTCAACAACTCTCTAAATTCTTTTGATTATTTTTTGAATTTTACATTCATTGAAAAGCAAAGATATACCGGCCACCTGTAAACTTGACTTAAACGACGAGATGGAGAGGGAAGAAAACTTGGCATTGTTCTTGATTAAAATATCTGATTAATTGTGCGCAACATTTATAGTTGCGGGGATGATGGTCACATTCGAGGATGGAGGTGGAGAGAATGTACTGATATAGAGGTGCCTATTTATTTGCAAGGTAATAGTCTACAGACATCTGTTATCTTAGTGTTATAGGTTTCATGACCTCCAGCAGGGCAGCCTTTACATCTATTTTAATTATCTTTGACTGTTTGAAAATTCTATTTCTTGTTGTTTTCTCATTTCTTTAAAATTTAGGTTTTGACTTAGTGTATCATTTCAATTGCTATAATTACTTTATTCCTTTCTTTTTATTCCAGGTAGTCATATTGAGCCTGTAATGGACCTTATGAATCCTCAATACAAGTAGGTTAACGACCAAAGTTTTGTACCTTTTACTTATTTTCCCATAGCATTATTATTCAGCCTGTAGTTGACCTGGTGGATTCTCGAAGTGATCAGGTTTTCATAAAATGTAATATCCTCTTCTTAATATTATACAAAAAGCAAAACCAGTGATTTGCCTTGGTTTTATGTTTCCTAATACTTTTATTCTAATATAAGAAACAAACCCATTTATGTACCTGGATCTTTCCATGCAGAACATCAATCTCAACTTTCAAGCATCATCTTTTTGACATCTTAATTAGAAGTTTATGTAATCATCTATAATCTATTAATAGGGCAGCCATTTTTTAAACTGGTCTACATATAATGCAAGGGTGCTTTTATTCTTTTCAATAGATTTTATTACATAACTCTATATTTGTCTAATCTTAGATTTATAATGAAGATAGAATAGATGTGGATTTGTTTTCCCTTAGTGCACGTGATTCTCTCTATTTTACTGTCTTATTTTTTATATGTGACTTGTTGTTATCTTCTAGAGGTCCTTGGGGTGCTCTTTCTCCAATCCCTGAAAATAATGCAATTGCTACTGATGCCCAGGTAAATAAATCTGTTACTTTCGCCCCCATCTATAATTTACATTAGAATAAATTTTTTTTCCAAAAAGAACAAGGAAAAAAAAAGAGGAGCAGATGAGGTGATTTCTTACTTTATTTACAGAGTGGATCCATTTTTTCTGCTGCTGGCGATTCTTGTGCGTATTGTTGGGATTTGGTACGTGTATTTTTAAGGTGGATGGTGTAATTAATTGTTATTTTTTCATTTAGATTTTTTTTTAAAACAGCTAATAATTTAGTTCCTCCTAACACTTGCTTAGTTTCTGGCTTTTTGTATTTAAAATTTTCAGGAGAGCGGTAAAACTAAAATGGTTTTTAAGGGGCACTTTGACTACTTGCACTGTATAGTTGCCCGAAACACTGTCAATCAAGTACGTCTTTCCTTCTTTTGCGTGGTTATAATAGATTTTGATCTTGATTTCTATCTTAACCCTCTTTTGTATTTTGTTTAGATTAGTATTGTCTGTTCTTTTGTCTACGTTGTGGTCGTCCTCCAGGCAGGTGAACTAGTAATGGATAGGAAAAGAATGTTACTTCATGGAAGTACACTGGCATAAATAAAAGTGGATTAGGAGTAGATGCATAAGGTAGTTGGGATGAATGTCTTAAAGTTGCAGGACGGTAAGAAAAGGAACAAAAGGAAGCATCGATGGGGTCCTGAAGATAAGTGGAGTTTTCAAGAGACTTCCTACTCTCCCCAGAATTTAAATTCTCTTACTCAAATCTTTCCTCGGTTCACTATTGTCTACTTCTCTTCTTTATCTTTTAAGTTTAACCCCCCCGCCCCCCTCTTTCACAACCCTCTAATTTTAACCAAAGAGTACTTATTACAGAGTACTTATTACACCACTTAGAAGACAGACTTTTTTTTCATCCATAAATAGTTTAAAAACTATAATACACCACGTACAAGTCTGACTCACGAAATGACTGCTGGAAGATTGGCCCTCTAGCTTCCCCACATGACATCATCCCCCATCATCTCATTTATTACCTCCAGTCTCGATTTCCCTCGTTAATGTAAGTGAATGAATCAGGGGTCAAGTCCACTACTTTTCTCTTTGATGAATAGCTAGGCATGCAAGTAGTAGAATATGGCATTTTCCAATGCATCAATGGAAAGCTTGGAATTACTGAGATTTACTCCAAGTTATGCAATTTTGTCTCATAATCTCTCCATGTTCTGCCATCAAGCACTACTATTTTACCAATTAAATGTTATTACTGAAGTCCTGCAGGCTGCGAGCAAAAGGGAAGACAATCATTTTGATTGTTATTGTTTGTTCACTTCTACACAAAATTAATTATTTTGGCTCCATTTGGTAAAGCTTTTGTTTTTTTATTTTATTCTTTGAAACATGTGATGATCTCTGGCTTTCTGAACTATACTTTTCATGTATTTCCACCTTATTGTTTTCACACCTTGAATTCCAGATCATAACTGGTTCAGAAGATGGTACAGCACGAATATGGGGTAGGGAAATTATTTATTTATTTATAGTTTATATGTATTGATCTGAAGCAGAAGGCCATGCATCAACATTAATCATTTTCTTCTTGCACTTGTAGCATGTTTGTTGCAAAATTCTATTTTAACAACGATAAATTTGTTGATTAAGAACATAGTTTAGTATAGTTGTTAAAACTTCTCTAAGAAACCACGGTTTTGAATTATCTTGATTATCTGCCGTCAATCAGCTTGTAGTCTCTACTCTCTTCCCTGGTAAATTTAGGTTGGTAGATCTTTTGGTATAGATATATTAATTTAAAGAGCAAAAATTTGTATCTTATACATGTTTATACTATCAAACCAGATTGCAAGAGTGGAAAGTGCATTCACCTAATTGACCCAGCGAAGGATAAGAAGCTGAAAGGGCACTTCTCAAGTGTTAGATGCGTTGCTCTTGATGCAAGTGAAAGCTGGTTGGTAAGTATTTACTAAATGATGAGGATATGCCCCCATTTTTCTTTGTATTGCCTATAATTGATGTTTGCTTATGGAATTGGATTTGGGTTTTTGCAGCTGTTGTCTTATTTTGTTGTTCAGCCTGTTTTCTATTCTTCATCATTCTTAATGAAAACATTCTTTCTTCTTTGAAGTAAAATATTTTAATAATGGCTTTCTATTACTTTGTTGTTCGGATCCACCAATTGGATTTTAAAAAATCCACTTTGATGAAAAATTACGGATGAGATGTTGGCTAGCTGTTATTGATGAGCATATTTCTCTTGCGGCATTGGTGGGTTTATCGGAGTGATATTCATCTGCTGCATTTTATTTTAGGCCTGTGCTGATGGTCGGAGTTTATCAATTTGGAACATTCCGTCCTCTGAATTCATTTCAACAACGTTGACCCGTTCTTCAGTGCAGGATGTGGTGTTTTGTGATAATCAAGTGAGTGATTCTTCCATTTGAACTGATTATATTTTTAATTGATTCATACTAGTCTGCAATTTGGTCTTGTTCAAGAATTTGTCATCATGTTTTCATCTTTCATTAGATGATTACACAATTAAAAAAAAAATAAGCTTTTCCTAATTGATTGTATGATTTAGTGCAACAGCAAAGTCATTTTTGCATAATTATTGTTGGCTTACAAGTTAAGAAGCATGCATATTACCATGATAGAACATGAGCATTGTGAGAAGTTATCTATAAAATTTACATGAATATGTCAAATACACGGTTGTTCACTTTTTGAGTTATGACTGCTGTCAGTAACGGTGAATAATACTTTCTTTTACTGCAAACATACCGCCTTCTTAATATCTGTTCAACCAGATTTTTCTGACACCATTTTTTGTTAATTGTTGTATCTCCAGATATTAGGCGTTGGAGCAGAACCATTACTAACCCGATTCGACATAAATGGATCAGTTCTTTCTCAAATACAGTGTGCTCCTAAGTCAGCTTTTTCGGTTGCCTTGCACCCATCTGGCGTATGTTTAACTTATTTCCTTTTGTCCTTTGTTTTGCTATCAGTCTCCTCTTTCGAACTTGCTTCACTTCTCTCAGTTTTAGCGTGACATTATGGGAAGATTAGAAGTTAGCGATTCCTCGGAGTCAATTATTGGGCTCCGAAGCCAACTCAAATAGAGCAACTAAAATTACCACCACCACCCTTTTATGCAGACCCTTGTGTTCACTTCAGTTTTTAGCATCTTCATGTTATCTCATTGTATAGTCTAATACCAATGATCTACCAATTCAATCATGTAATAACCTGTCAATATTTCATCCTCATATTTTACGTTGTTTTTTGAGTGAATCACGTCATAACTGTACGTTAGTTCAGCATATCAAATATATATCTTCCTTGTGCTTTCATCCAATCTTTAAACAGAAGTCCCGAGGGGAAAACTTTTCGATGATATGCTTTGAATTCAAGGATCTTGCTGAGGCTATCCTATAACTACTCTTGTCAATATCTGGCTGATGCTCATAAAACAGTCTTGTGCCTTCATTCCTCTCTACTTCTCTCACTCTTGGATGGTTTATTCGTCTGTTCAGGTAGCAGCAGTCGGAGGCTATGGCGGTCTCGTGGACGTTATCTCGCAGTTCGGAAGCCATTTATGCACATTCCGCTGTCAATACAGGTAGATAAATATAATAATGCATTGCTTTACTGCAGGAGTGGAGGATGTGCTTGGAAATTGGAAGGTGCCTGTATTTGCTTCAGGATGTGCTTCTTGTAGTTTTGATGTTTTTAACATTGACAAAAGAGTCTGCACTCTTTGATATATAGCATTATATTGATGTTATAAATGACATGGATAACATTCATTGACCAAGTTCCATACTTTATCATAATTTTCATTTTTCATTTTCTGTATTTTTTGTGGGTCTCGAAGATGGTGGTCTACTTTGACGCTGATAGATTTAGAAAATAGGAGTAGAATATCAATGCTCAACTATCATACTATGAGAATTATCTCGTAACAATTTTGAAGTTTTTGAGTTGGTTTGAGCTTTTTTTTTTTTGAGTTCAACAACATATAGGATTGGGGAATTCGAATCTATGATTTATTGGTCAGGGATATATATTTTTAACTAGTTAAGTTATGTTTTGTTTGACGAGTTGATTTGAGCTAGGAGCATAGAAATTTAATTTTCATTCCCAATTCAAATAAACAAAATCAAATGGTTGTCATTTTCTTCGATTCATTCCTATTATTTTTTGTTCTATTTTTTTTTCAACGAGACCTTAAAGTTTGAGTAGCATCTTTGAGATCAAATATATAAATTCTTCTTGTTCTTTTCATCTTGGTACAATTTTAAAATAAATGGAACTAACTTGGTGTACTAAAATTTTAATACTATCTTCAAAACTTTTTTTTTCCAATACCTTTATTGTTTTTTAAGAGATACTTTATTCTCAATTAAGGCAAGCAATATATTTTAAATGTCAAAAGAATTATTATTATTTTTAGATATTCAGCCCGAATGTCTAAATTAATTTGCACGCACTACGACTATTGAATGTCAAAGAATTTAAAAACATAAACCTTGAAAATATACTAATTGAAACATTAAAAAAATTTCATAAAGCAAACACATAGTTAATGCTGAACAAAAAATAATTAAACTTTTTCTTCACAAAATATTATTTCAGTTCAGATAAAAACCCTAAGAATGGATACGGCAAGAAGGGGGCAAAAAGAAAGGAAAAAGATTCGAGAAGACAAAACTGCGTAAAGTTTGGGGAATGGACGATGGTCAACTATGAACTTTCGGCTTCCTCTCAGCGTATGTGTTGGCCTTTAATTGGACAATCCACTTGAATTTCTCACAATTTGCTTCCAAACAATCACTACCTTGCGGAGTAGGCTGAAAGTTCCACCGGCCACCGACGAGGGTTCCACCAGAATCGAGGTCCCTTGCTGCAAAAGTCCACTTCTCATGAGGTGAATTTTGGGTGGGAAAACGGGAGCAATCCCTAGAAGCGAGCTCTTCAACTGTATCGAAGCTCAAAGCCTCGGATCCTGAGTCCAACAATGGAGGATTTCAAATCCAATTCATATGCGGATGGGAGGATGCAGATAGAGAGCTACTATGGGAACGAAGCAAGAGGACCGAATGCTTCCGGCGGAATGGGTATGCAAGATTTCCGTTGTTACAGTGCGTCGTATGCTTCATCGGCGTACCCGAGTCAAACGCGGATGGGAAACGATTTGAAGCTCAAGAAAGGGAAATCGACGAACGGGTTTTCGTCCAGGAGCTGGAGTTTCAGCGATCCGGAGATCCAGAGAAAGAGGAGGGTTGCTAGCTACAAGGTTTATACTGTGGAAGGCAAAGTCAAAGGGTCACTCAGAAAGAGTTTTCGGTGGCTCAAGGAAAGATGCTCCCGAGTTGTCTTTGGATGGTAGCGTGAGGCTTAAATTGGTACCAGCTTTTTCTTCCAGTCCTGTTGTTTGATTAGCTTATTGTTAGAGTTCTGAAATCCAAGAATCTGTTCCTTGAATATTATGAATTTCTGAATCTGTAACTACAGTTGGAAACGCAGAATTCTTTGTTAATGAATTGGATAATGGCTTTGTGAGCACCTTCATACATGTGGCACTCGCTGGAACTTAATTTTATTCTACAGGAGCTTTATGAACTCAATTTTTAGAAAATCCCACTGTTTCTTGCCTGTTTACCATATGACATGTGTTCTGTAATGTTTCAATTTTAGGTTTTTTGGTTTTTTCTGTTTAAGATATGGCATCTTGAATTTTCCATGATTGATCTGATATGAATTAATCTTGAGTCGTAGTTTTGATATATCAAACTACTTATTGTTAAGACGTGTCTCTCTTTTGTTTTAGTTGTAATTCTGTTTCCTTCTCATATATATGCATTTGTGACTGTGTGTTTAAAGATGAGAGGGGAAAACATTGCCTCATCTTCATTAAGACTTACAAGCATTAGTTCTATATGAGCTTTCAATGCCACAAAAGCCTCTTATTTGAGCTCTGGATTCCTGCTCTGCTTCTCATGAATCACAAACTTGTTTGTGATCTCCCTCTGTACTTTAGGGTTGG
>JAOANK020000022.1:2137025-2156470 GCA_026257165.2 Telfairia occidentalis | reverse complement strand
AATTTAAGCTAAATTTATTTAACTTTATTATAATTAATACCGTTTCAATTAATCTATTGTTTTTTATAAATATCTAATTTTAATTAACTTATCTTTTCATTTACTTTGTTTTGAATATTTATTTTTAATCAATCATTATCTTATATATTTTCAATCAATTACCAATTACCAAAAGCACCTTTTAGATCGACGGAAATCACTCTAAAATTACTTTTACATTTTGCCAAACATCATGAATTTCAAAATAGTTAAAAAAAAAAAAGATTATCCATCTTCTTCACGGCTGATAAAGATAAGATCCCTATAAATTATACACTAACTTTATAAAAATCAAATTGAAAAAATATCATACTAGTTTTTATCGGCAATTTGTGATTTTTAGCAACACTTTTTTTATGGACCCACTACAATAAATATAATTAGTTGGTTGATAATTAATTTTTTATATAAGATACAAAGTGATTTTTTTTTTATTTTTATTTTTTTGGGTGAATTCAACCAACAAAATATGAGGATGAGATGATTCGAACCTACGACCTCTTGATCAGAAAAATATGCATTTAACCACTTTAAGTTATGTTCGGTTTGACAGATACAAAATGATGATTTAAGTTAGACTTTGATGTTCTAAGTAATCACTATGATTTAACGTGAATAAATATAGTTGTTGTATTACTATGGCCAGTCACATCTCCCGTGCCCCGTTATGTATGTAAGACTCAAATACCTCATTAATTATAATAATGAGAACTATGATCATACTTGACTAGCTCAACTCACATGACTTTTGGTCACAAAACAATTTGTCTTTTTGGCTCTGTCTATAATCTCCTTTTCATATAATAATTATGTTTGTCTTCTTTTATTTACTTTTGTTTCCTTTCTTTTAATAATTTTCACAGGTCTAATTTATACCATACAAACTACATTCTTTCACTTTATTTCGAACAAAAAAAAAAGTACAAAAAACAAAGTACTGTTTGAAAAGAAAATCATAGTTAACATGATTTTTTTTTTTTTGGGTATTTTAACTAAAAATTGTATTTTTTTTTTGTTTTAATTCATCTTAGTTCACTTGTCTTTAAATAATTTCCTAATCACTCTCAATCCATTAATAAAGAGTTTACTGGACATTCTTACCATCATTAAAAAATTTATATGAATCTAATATAACAAGTTATTTGTTGTTGTAGAATGAAAAGAGTCACATAAGTCTAACGAGTATTATTTTATTGCATTTCAAAATAGAAACCGTCCCATTTATCCTTTTTTTTTTTTTTTTCAATTTTTAATAATTTTAAGATCTGAAGCATATTTATATTTTCTCTAAACAAAATGTTGTCTCGATGAGCTTGGATAATGAAAAATGCTGACTAGTAAGTTTTAAACAAAACTTAAGGACAATAACAAAACATAGAAAACAAAAATTAAAATATATAAAAGAAGCAAAAATGAATTATAATTTAACCAAAAAGCAATCAAAACACTGATTTTCTTTTGGGAAAATGGGATAATTAAAAGAAGAAAACAAAAAGTAAAAAGATTCCATAGTCCCTCCACATGCTTTGAATTCTCCATTCAAAGTCTACGAGTTCTTCTCAGATGGCTTATGGGTAAAGATCAGTGTGGAATGGTGGCCTTTTTTTTCTTCTTCTCAGAGTTGGTGGCCTTTGATTTTCTTTCTTTCTTTCTTTCTTTCTCCTCAAACAATTTTTAGAGTTGGCCAATTTGGAGCCTAATTCATATCAATATGCCACATTTTTTTTTTGTGTTTTCAAAATTTCCAGCTACCAGATTATTTTACTAGTTAAATTTTTCTAAAAAAAAAAAACAACAATATTTTATTTGTATTTACTTTTTTTCCCTTAAAAAATTAATAAAAGTCAATCTTGGGGCGCAATTTGTTTGGATAATGAATTAATAATCCCCGCTTTTGAAAATTTTCAACTTAGTTGTAGTTGGTCATGGCCATCTTTCTGGCCATCCATGTCGATAATATTATCGTCAAGATTTTTTTTAATGAGTACAAGATAATATTGCGTTACTATATGATAAACTAAAAAATTAAAGTTACAAATTTAAGGTAATGTATTTTCGTTTTATTTAACGTGATTGGTCAAACGATCAACTTTTCAATAGTCATCACATGACATTTGAATTTATTCACTCGAACACGAAGATTTTTCAAAAATATGTTTATGTTTGGACGATGTCCGTACTAATAAAATTCTTTGGTTCGGATGTAAGAACACGCTTTAGAAATGATAGCAGTATTGATTTAGACTTTATAATATATTTATTGTTTCATGATAGGTGGTATGTTTAGCTTAAATTAAGGGCTTGTTTGGCTACACACGCCATTCAACAACTTCTATCAACCTCATAAAGACTTTTTAGTATTGGCTCATCACCAGCTCTAGGGTTGGATATTTTAGTCTTTATACATAAAATTATTACAAAAAAAAAAATATATATTCCAAGAGACTGTGGGCTTGATTTGGTAGGCCCAATTGCTACAAGATGGAAACGAAGTGCAACGTTATTTCATGGGCCGTTTAATAGGCTATTGGGCCTAAACTCGGTTCGTTTGTGACCCGAATGTAGAACGATGGAGAATCCGGAACCCTAGTTTATCGGGAGTGGAGGCGCAACTTTTGTTCTCTGATGATCCAGTGTCATTTCAGTTTGGCGGATGTTCAAGTTTTTTTTCTGCTGAGTTTTACGAGCTCGAAAATGGTGGTGAGGATTCGATTGTCGAGGCTCGGTTGCAAGAACAAGCCGTTTTACCGGGTGATGGCTGCGGATAGCCGATCTCCCAGAGACGGCAAGCATCTTGAAGTTCTTGGTTATTATAATCCCCTGCCAGGTTAATTTCTTTGTTATTTCCTTTCTCTTTGTTTGTTTATTCGGGAAATGGGTTGATTGCTACTGCTAGCGTGCAAGTAGGATTTCAAATTCTTGATCCGACAAACGTTCCTTCCTTTCTCCTTTGATTCGAGTAATCTTTTGCAGGTCAAGATGGCGGTAAACGAATGGGTCTTAATTTTGAAAGGGTGAAGTAAGTGGCTGATAATGACTTATAGCTTGTTTCGTGCTAAAATATTCATTGTTTTTGAATTGACGTGCTGCATTGCAATTGTAAATACTTGTTAACCGATTAGTGAGAATCGAATACGCTTTCGTGATTGTTTTTTGATCTATATTTACAACAAAATTTTTAAATTCTAGCTCTTTCTACTCATTTGTTTGAGTGTTAATGAAACAATGCTTGATTACGTTTACCTTTTGTTTTTGGGTTTTGTAGTTAAAGTACAGAACTATTATGGTTTGTACCAAATTAGGTAACCATCAGAGGCTATTGAATGAAAACCTATGGTTATATTAAGATAAATGGTTAGATCTAGGATAGTCTAACAATTGAAGATTTTAATTAGAATGAATAAGCTAAAAAGAGAAGTTAAAACTTTTGTGTCTTGTGGCACGTTGCTATCAAAGTAAGAGGTCCTACATTCAAATTCGTACTGTATTATTTTCTATCCTATTTCATGCTAATCGTTAACACGTTGCACGCCCATACCTTATGAATCAAATTAGTATTTGAGCTGCACGTGAGTGTAAAATGTTGAGAAATATCAATCGATTAGATTTATGTTAATTTGAAAACTTAAGGTAAATAACTTAAACTTTGAGTGTAGTAGTGATTTAATCGGTTAGTCTGAAACTTCATATTGTGAGCTAAAGTTTTGCTAGGAGGTAGCTTAGGTGAGTAAGGAATTGACACTATGGTTCTGCAGCCAGCTTGTGAAAAAGTAGCTCAGTATGTGATTGTCTGATGGGTGTGTTCATTGGTAACACAAGAAGGAAATGATAAATGAGGAAAGAGTGTTCATAGACTGAGTGCACCAGCTAGTTAGAAACCTAGAATTCAATGAACAGGGATCTGACTATGGAGTTGATGGAGACAATGAAAAAAAATCCTTCCTTTTTAGAGCATCTATGCATCTGATTATTTAGTCTGCTCCTTATGAATGTATAATCTTATGTTTGCTATGTTTTGCTTTTCTGATTTAAAGTTTTGTTAAATAATTAGTAGACAGCTTAGAGGATAAAACTTGAGATTAATCATTATCTTAGATCATTCCTATTATACGAAGGTCTCTTGCAAGGCACAAAAGTAAAAGTTGTAAGCATTTAGAGTTTGCTGTCTAATTTCCTTGTGGCTGACTTAGAGTGTATCGGGTTTTTAATATTCTCACAATTCCGATTGCTTTATAATCTTGAAGTGATTGTCAAATTGCATTCTTAGGAGTTCTAATATGCAAGTATTATTTTGTACCACGCCTATTCCCTTTCTTCTTTTTAAAATCACATATTTTCAAAGAGTTGCTATAAACTGCGATTGGAAGATTAAGGTTATTTTGCTGCATAACCTTTGCTGTTAACTTTGGAAGTCTTCATTTTTAAATTCATCAAGTACGATAACCCCTTGTCTTTCGTAGTAATAATTCACTCCTCCCTTCCTTTTAGGTATTGGCTTTCAGTTGGTGCTCAGCCTTCAGAACCTGTGCAGCGTATTCTTTTTAGAGCAGGGGTACTTCCACCACCCCCAATGATTGCCATGGCACGTAAAGGTGGACCACGGGATACTCGTCATGTCGATCCTCTGAGTGGACGCATTGTGACTACAGAGAAGCCAACTGATGATTCCAATAGCAAAGATGGCAACGGTGATTCATAAATTTTTTTGAAAAACAAAATCTCCGCAAGATTTCCAACTCGTCCTGTTGTTCAGGTAGTAGAGTTCAATAAATCAGTCCCTTTACTTTGATTGCAAGATGTAGTGGTTTTTTGATGGGGAAGTAGGAGAGGCCAAGTAGTTTCAGTTTATTCTTGAATATTAAGATGGAGTCTGTAGATATCGTCAATAGTCAATCCCCAGTTGTTTGGGCCATCGGATTGAGGTACTTCATTAAAGGTTAGCCATTACTTTGAGAAAACATGCTCGTATTGTCTAATTTAACATGACAACGTCTCTGTTTCACTCCTCGTCTAGTTAAACTATTAAAATGAGAGGGAGTCATCTTTTTTGCTTCTCAAAGAGCGTTTGAAAATTTATCATTATCTAAGATAGGACAGGTTAGGGGTAGGTGTCTTCGATATGCGATATCCGAGACTCTTTCTCAAGTAGGTATGAGATATCCGATATGCGATGCGAGATGCGCTTTTCGAATAGGCTATATTGCTTTATATCTCTGTCCTTTCCATCCTCTCGGGCTAGGCTCTTGCTTGTTCGGGGTCCGATAAGATCAACCAGCGATTGGTTTACAGAACAAGTAGTTAAGCAAGGGCTAGGAGATTGATAGAAAAACCTAGCCAAAGCTTGACTAAAAAGGGCCTGTGTTCAACTTCACGGGTTGGCTGATGACTGTTCATTTTTCATACCCGTATGTGCAGACGTTTGTTCTTTTGAATTATCTTCTTCAATTTTGAAATCTCTTGGCGACTTTATTACTTGGGGAAGGCAAGTTTTTTCTTTGCTTAAATTAAAGTTCCTTTATATTAATTTAAATAACTGAGTTAAATTTACATAAAACCAATTTGGAAATGAAGTTGAGGTAATGAAAAATTAATGCATTATCTTCATTCTCAGAATTAAAGGGTAGATTTTATTTCTTACCCCAGTAATTTTTTTTTTTTGATGTTTGAAATCGAAAATTACCGTTTCATCTTAATAGGTCATTGGTAACCCTCCCAGGTTACGACACAACCCATATGAAAATGTTCCACATATGGAAGCCTTTTTGAAAACTTTAAAATAGTTAGAAACTGTTTTAAACCACTTCTTTTTATAAAAATAGCCTCAAATCTCCATTCTACATTGTTTGACATTTAAAAAAGAAAAAGAAAAAGAAAAAGTAGTAAACAGTAATTTTTTTAAAAGTAGATAAACAGTAAAATTTATTAATTAGTTTATTTAGGAGTGATTTAGTATATTTTATTAAGAATGTCAAACTATTTGTTAATCTATGCGACTTTTTTTTTTTTCAATAAGCTACGTGACTCTGATTCTTAAATAGTTTATTTATGAGTGATTTAGTATATTTTATTGATAATGTTTGAAAGAGTTATTAATAGTTTGGCATATAAGAAAATCAAAACTTTCCCTAAAAAGGGCAATGAACATAACTTAGTAGATAAGACAAATTAGTTAACAAAAAAACATAAATCATTACTAAACTAGGTTTAGTAACTAATTATTTATCTGATTATAAATTATAAAAAATTATTAGCTTGCAACTTAGTATTATTTCATTAATAAAACAATATATTAAATACTAACTAATTGTTATTTTAAATTTTCTGTTCGTTAAAGTCTCCCTACAGTGTGGTCTTTTTTTATCCCAAAAAAAAAGGAAAAAAAATAATTTATACCCCTAAAACTTGTTAAGTGTTATTAATTTCAACCAGAAGCTTTTCAATTTTATCAAATTGAACTCTAGACTTAGATAAGTATTGCAATTTTAACCTTGTAGTCCAATTTTCACTAATTTACCATTAATTCTTACAAAAAATAATGTATAAATTATCATAAACTTACTAATTTAAATAAAATCAAGCTTTGTACAAAATTAAGTTTAATTAATGCACAAATTAATCATTGAATAATTTTGCAACTTACAAATTTCAATAAAAATTTAGCTCTTATGTCGTTTTTCTTTGAAATTCTTTCAATTTTGTTCTTCATATATGTTTTATAATTCATTGAATGTATATATATAAGGATATATTTTTTAACAATCTTTCAAATAAAAATTTATAAGAAGGTTTAAATTGCAACATTTCTTCAAATTTATGATTGAGATTGCAACACTCGAAAAAAGAAGAAGAAGAAGCAAGGTTATTGAAACTGGGCTCTGAATGTTCACTTCAACCCGGCCCGGACCGGCCCATCAATTTCCAAATGGGTCCATGACTTTGACTCGGTCGTTTTGTAAATTCCATTTTCCCGCGAGTTCGATCACGGCGGAGGGAGGAGGGAAACCAGAAACCATACTGACTTCAGTTGCTTTCCTCTTCTCTACGTTCTCATCTTCTTCTTTTCACTCTGCTACTTCCGCAATCATGAAACCCTAGCAGTTCCTGTTCTCCTAATTTTATTCCGACTAAACTTTCTTTCCCTCTGCCTGAACCGAGAATGTTTGACGCAAGGCTCCTTCGGAACGCGTCTCCGTTCAACTCCTCCTTTTCGAAACATAAGGTTTTTTAATTTTCCTCTTTCTTTGACTATTTTCTTAGTTTCTGTTTTACATTACCTCGCTCATGCTCTCGTTTACGGCCTTCGCACGATTGTTAATGGTGTTACAGCAGAAATTTGCCGTAAAGAAATAGATTATAAGTTTCATTATTCGTTCCTTTTATATTCCAACTGTTCGATGTGATTCTTTCTCTTTTACAAGACAAGAATGGATCCTTGTTAAATTTGAGTTGATATTACTTGTGCAGGGATATAGGAGCTTAATTTTGAAAATAGAGCTTTATTTTCGTATCCTTGTGAACTGAATTTGATGCTAAGTTTTATGATAGTGCAGACGGCTTTTCTTCAATTGATTCTGAATTCTGCTTCAGAGTTCCCGTTTGGAAAATAAATTAAACTTCTCATGGATTATTGATTTGTTTTTAATCTATTGATGGTTCCTAATTTATGAGCTTAAATGGCAGTCTATGCTATTGCTACTATCTTGAAAGAAATTGCTCTTCAACAAGCCTTAGATCAGATCTCCTCATCCTTTGCCAAGGCCTCTGTTATGTGGCTTAGTCAATCTGTCCGTTCTAATCACGGCTTTTCTTTCAAAGATACTGAATTCTGGTTCAAAGTTCCCGTTGGGAAAAATAAATTTGACTTCTCATGGGTATTTGTTTATTTATAATCTGTTGCGGTTCCTTCTTCAGTAGCAGGAAAATTCTTGAGCTGTTTTCTTAAAAGATAAACCGCTGTTTCTATTTTCATCCTCAGAAATAGGTTTTAAAAAATGCTAACAGGGCCTTAATTAATCTTCATTTTTCCCTTTTAGTTTCATTTCAGTCGTTATTAGACACAAAGCTTCTTGTTTGTTAAGCCCAAAACATAATTCTGATGGATATCAGTTAGAAGAACTTGTATATCAATTTTGATCCACATTGTAGCATTGCCATTCTTACGATGAAATTTGCATTATGACAGGTAGCTGCGCTTGTCCCGAAGGATGATCTTGATGATGCAGTGTAGCAATGCCGGCTAGATTGATGGATTTATTAATCAGGTAAGGTTTTTATACTAACTTTTGGTAATTATTTTTACTGCTTCTATGAATATGAGTGCTTGTGAAGTTTTTTTGTTTTAAGATTTAGGTTTTGCAGTACTATTTTATAATCCTAGTGTTAGATGATTAACCTTGTTAAAACGTCTCTTAACTTTAATAATCCTCTATTTACAAAACCAAAAGGAAAAAAAAAGTGGTTGTTGGGCTAAGAGCTTCCCATTGAGTACCATTGGGACCCTGAGAACCGGCCTGTAATCCTTCCACCGACAGGAGCGGGAGGTAACGCTGCTCTGTGAAGCCAGCCTCACGCGGTTTCCTCCAATCTCTAGTGGTATTAAACTCCGGGCCTTAGCCCAAAGCCGAAGACCAAACTCCTTACTTGGAATGGGCAGACCAGAGATTTCCTCAAGAACAACCCCACCCAATGGTCTGAACCAACCTCCAACCACATTAATGCCCCCGCTTGGGTTACAAGCTCCCACTAATGAGCTCGGCGATTGCTGACCCTCCAAATGTCACTAATAAAGAAAATGTTATATTTCTATTCTATCGATGCGGGATTAACAGTTCAAGTATCCCTTTTTCCTTTTTGATTGATTCAACTTCAATCAATTTCTGGTTAAAAACTATGTTGTTTCACTTCGTATTATGTTGGATTGTGGAACCCACAACTTCTCTGCTGCAATTCCTGTGTTTGAGAGAAGATATTTGAGGGCGTTTAGCATCACTTCTAATGGATAATAGGAAGTCAAAACTTTCAAGTGTCTAGTTTGACAATGAAATATAAATAGGCCTCACTTTATATTCTGAACCGTTCAAGACGAGTGCTTGTGAAGTTTTTTCGTTTTTAAGATTGGTTTTGCAGTACTATTTTATAATCCTAGTATTAGGTGATTAACCTTGTTAAAACGTCAATTAACTTTAATAATCCTCTATTTACAAAACCAAAAGAGAAAAAAAGTGGTTGTTGGGCTGAGAGCTTCCCATTGAGTACCATTGGGACCCTGAGAACCGGCCTGTAATCCTTCCACCGACAGGAGCGGGAGGTAACGCTGCTCTGTGAAGCCAGCCTCACGCGGTTTCCTCCGATCTCTAGTGGCATTGAACTCTGGGCCTTCGCCCAAAGCCCAACACCAAAACTCCTTACTTGGAATGGGCAGACCAGAGATTGCCTCAAGAGTACCCCACCCAATAGGCTGAACTAACCTCCAACCACTTTATTGCCCCCGCTTGGGTTACAAGCTCCCACTAATGAGCCCGGCGATTTCCTACCCTCCAAATGTCTCTAATAAAGAAAATGTTATATTTTTATTCTATCGATGTGGGACAAACAGTTCAAGTATCCCTTTTTCCTTTTTCATTGATTTAACTTCAATCAACTTCTGGTTAAAAACTATGTTGTTTCATATTTCGTATTATGATGGATTGTGGAACCCACAACTTCTCTGCTGCAATTTCTGTGTTTCAGAGAAGATATTTGAGGGCGTTTAGCATCACTTCTAATGGATAATAGGGAGTCAAAACTTTTTGCCTTTCAAATGTCTATTTTGACAGTGAAATATAAGTAGGCCTCACTTTATATTCTGAACAGTTCTTAGTAGATTGAATTATAGATTATGTTATATGAAAGGATCGAAATAGAGTATTTTCTTGTTCTATATGACATTCAAGTGAATAAGCAATTGAAGTCAAAACTGCATTTATGTAAGAGTTCCAATCTCTAACATTATATGCCCGATTGGAGTCGAAGAAATCCATCATCATATTACTTGATAATTATCATTATGCAATTATGTAAGAATACTAAACTCCCAGGCTTTGGGACGCAGCTGGGATATTTCAAAGATGCAGAGCTTAACTGCAAAGCCAATGCTCCGTTTTTGATCAACTATCATTATTTTTAAAGATTTATCATTATTGTTATTAGATAATTTTTTTTAATTAAATTTAAATTTTATTACCTAAACTGTGAGTATTGTGTTTATTCAGTTTTTTGAACTTTAAAAAGTTTAAGTTACAACTTGAAAAGACCAACTCGAATATAGCTCAATTGGTTAAAGTAATGTATCTCCAACCAAAAGATCGTGACTTCAAATACTCATCTAATCTGTTGTTGAATTCAAAAGAAAAAAAAGTTGAGAGTAAAAATTTTAAATTATTTTTCTATTTAGTATTTATCTTGAATACCATTAATGAAATGTTTGTACAATGTCCATTAAATTAAGTTTGATACAATGTTATAAACAACTTGATAGATACTAATGGTAATATTCTTCCAGTGGTATTTGCTAAATTGAGTATAGTTCAATTAATTAAGACAGATTTCTTAGACTAAAAGGTTGTGGATTTGAATCTCCACTCCTACATCTTGTTGAACTAAAAAAAATGAAATATGATCTAAAATTTAGTAATTAAATAGATATGATACTCAATTATATTAAAGTTATGATTTAATCTCTCTCTCTTTTTTCTTTTTTAGAAAACAAAATAACTGACTCCTAATTATATCATACCACTGCTCATGTTGTGTTAAAAAACCTTTGATTTTTATATAACGTGAAATTGGATATTGGGCTCCAAAGTTGTCCATGTTTGTTAAGAAGATTAAGAACAGTAGGCCCTGCCAGCGAGAGAAATTCAGAAGGGAGCCCATGTGGCCAATAAACCGAATAATTTCATTCAAATTGTGTTCACACATAGAATTATAATAAATTAAAATCCCACTTTTCATTAACCCAAACTTCTGACCAACGATCTTATTTGCTGCCTCAGTCAATTCAAAATCCCAAAACCTGCAACTTGGTATAAGCAACTCCATTTCACGGTCTCTTCAAACCAAATTGAACTTCAAATTAAATAATCCAAATTGATATGGACCACCCCAATTCTCCAATCACTCCAAAATTGCCTCCTAGGTTGAATTTCTGTATAACCCCAATTTGATTCTACATTGAGAAACCTATTCTCTATGCAATTCAAATATTAAATCTAGGGTGGTTAGTATTTTTTAAATTTATTTTCTATTGCATAAAGTTTTGGGTAACGATTGTGTATCATTATCAAATAGTTCATATCAAATTTAAGTAGGCAGTTTCATAGGAAGTTGCTTTATTTTTTATGAATCTCATACAAACAATGATATCATCATTTGTAATTGTCAATTCTGTCGTCTCCAAGCCATTTCTGACTGCCCCCGTGAGAATATAAAAGACTAAGCTTAGAATTCGCAGCCAAGATCGAACACATATAGATCCCATTAGTTAAAAAGGCTGTTCAAAAGGGTTCCCAAAAAAAAAAAAATTTAAAGAGGACAAACTGGTAAAGTTTCAGTCTTGCATTGGTAGGTGGACCTTGAAAGAGGAATTTTGACGATGATAGTTATTGCTTGGCAGTCTCCCTCTGAAACTGCAGTCAATTTGGGCGACCGTTTCTTTTAGAAACTCAACTGTTTGTAGCATCCAGAATCTTTAGAAAAAAAAAGGGACAAAAAGCTAGCGTAGCTTTCTAGAATTTATGATTTAGCATTTTGGTTTATGTGTTTTCGTTTACTCCACTTGGACTTATTAATTTAGTCCTTATTGTTAAATAGAAATTGAAGTGATGGTTGGAAATGCGAGCATAGGCTCATCGTACAAAAAACGAGAAATTTTTTTGTATATCTAACATTTTTATGCTTAAACTTCAAAATGATTAATATTATCCTGGAGATGTGAAGAAGTTTGTAGTCGAGAACAAAACTTGCCTACCTACCTAGTAAGAAGACAAAAATGAAACTACATAGAAACAAAAATAACTATAGAACCATGAATCTATATCTCGTAAAAAATAAGTATAATATATAGTACAATATATAGGAGAAAAAAACTACGGATGGTGGTGATCAAATGAGCAGTTGACAGGTGGGAGATGGTGATTGGTCTGTGTTGTCACCGAGGCAGGTCAGAGAGAACCCTCCTCACTGCTTCCCGGAAGGCAGATTCGTCCCATTCATTCTCCTAATTTAATCACAAAACATAAAGAAAAAGTAAGAAAGTTGAAATATTAAGCCAAAGTTTTTCATTTTTCTCTTTATATCTACTTTGTTTTTGTACCTGCCCTTTTAACCCACTTTCCTTCCCATTTCCTAATAGATATTATCTTTCCAAAATGATAAATGATTAGAGAAATTAATTGCCCACAAACATTTATTCAAAGTGTGGTTTTTTAAATTTTAATTGACAACATCTTTTATTACAGGAAGAACAAGAATCTGATCTCCTGCTGTCCCAAGAATTGAAACAATGCTTTTAATGGTGGAATTGATGTTTGTTAATTTGATGTGATGAAGGGCTTTGAGTTGTGTGATTGTTTTGATTTGACCATTGATTAGTTTCTTACCTCAATGATTAATCTGAAAGTTAAGTGATTAATAGAACTTGAAGCTGTTAACTGAGTGTTGCCTTCCATGGATACAACTCTCACATTGTTAAGCTGCTTCAAGAACTCAAGAATTCTAATGACCATGTCTGTCAATGGAGATTCTCCTCTAATTGCTATATGCAAATCAATGATTTGGCCTTCTGATGTTGATTCTGGAACTTGTGAAATTTGAATTCTGAATCCTTCTTCTTGGGAAAGGGTTGTTTCTTCTTCTTCTTCTTCTTTGGCACTTTGCAAAAGCTGTGCTTCTAATTGCTGGTTCCTTCGACTAAGCTCAGTTACTTGAGCTTTCAAGGAGCTCAAATACTCCCTTGTTGTTGTTAGCACCGATCCTTTGTCTTTCTGCATGAATTAAAATCCATTATGTATAAATGATTGGCAAAAATGTAAAGATTTTTCACATGGGGGGTGTTAAAAGATTGAACCTTGGTTCCTGGAGGGAGTAGAGATTTCAATGCCTGAAAGCTGTCATTGAGTTTCTCCCTCCGCCGCCGCTCCGATATGACATGGTGCAGCTGCGAGCTTGTTGTCGGTCGACTCGTCGGTGCACGCTCTCGAAGCCTCATGAGATTCAAGTATTTCAAGAAAGCAAAGGATCGCTTGAGCAAGCTTTGCCTGCTGCTCAAGTTTCGATTCATCCGCGCAGTCGTTGTCGTCGGCGGGGTTAAAACTCTAGTATATTTCTTGAATGCACTGGCCTTTACATTCAAATGGTGGGTGCTTGGAGGAAGGCCCTCTAGAGCTGGCTGATGCACAGAGGAGGAAGAGGAGCAAGCTGGTGAAGACAGAACTGCTAGGATGGCTCTTGTCATGGCCTCATCTAAGGCCTCTGGCGTTGGGAACTGAAGGTTTCTTGCTTGTGCATAAATGGAGTGCTGGCTCTGCAGAATGGGAATGTCAGTGGTTTGAATTACATTCAGGAGAAGGGACGAGCACTCGGCCGGGCTGTCCATTGACAGTGATCTCAAGGAAGACGATGAAGATGAAGGCGGGTTCGGGTTTGCATTTGCATTCACATTCGGGTTCACTTTCGTGGCTGGCTGAGGAAGAAGCTCCATTGGAACCTTCGGAGCAGCATTATCAGGTACCAAGTTGCTTATTATCATTGGTATGTCAATCTGAAATCCTTCAAAAACTTCAATTAATCAACTTTGCACTGATCCCATATAGTTTAAACTCAATATCAAAAGGGGTTTGTTTTTGTCACCTGAGAAACATTAGAGAAACCGAGTTCAATTTCCCCATTGATGCTCCCCAAGAAGATTGAGGTCTGTAATGAAGAAGCCAACAAACCAAAATGTTAACTACTGAATGGAAAATTTGACTAATTAAAACTAATCCACAATCAAACCATTTCATAGGGATGTCATTAACCAACCTGAATCCTTGCTGCCTGCAGTGACAAACAAAAATCCAGAAGAAAGAATTATTATACAAAAAAGACATCAACTATTTGTCATAAAATGAAACAAAAATTCCTTGAAGTTGATGAACTTACAATATAAAACTGTCTCTGTACAGCAGCAGAGGCATAAGTTTGAAGCTCAGAGTCTTCCAACTTCAGACAAGGAACATTGTGCTTGTGGGCAGGTCCGGGAACAAGCCTAAGTATATATTACAAAAAGCACTTGTCATATACATTTCATCAAACACAAACCAAACAAAAGATCAACAAATTAAAGGAAGCTTTTTTTATTTTATTTTTTACATACCCATCTTCAACACTGAATTCTAATTGCCTATATTCCTCAAAAAGCAACTTTGCCAAACTCCCTGCAGAAGAAGAACTTGGCTGTACTGGAATCTCCTGGAAGAATAATCCATCCAAAGACCTCAAGCAGCTGCACGTCCAAAAAGAAACCAAAGCACATATCAGCACAAAATGACCCAAAACAAATCAAGAGAAGATTAAAGAGAGAAAAGAGACAGAGACAGAGACTTTAATGGCTGCGGCAAATAGGACCAGAGACAAATGTAAGTGCAGCCAAAATAATGCATTACAGTCTGCAGAAAGTTATGGCGGTCGCCTTCATGGAGTTGGAAGGCTGAATCCATGAGAGGGTATGTTGAGGAAAACTGATGCATGAAGAGACAGAGAGAGAGAGAGACAGAGGATTGATTGATTTATATATTAAATTTCTTTAAAAGGCTGCAATTATGGACGATCTCTTCTCCTTCTTCCACGTCCATAATTTTTCCTCTTCTTCTTCTTCTTCACTTCATCACGTCTCCACTTAACAGCAGCACGCATTTCCAATTCCAATTCCAATTCCAATTCCAATTCCAATTTCTTGTGAAACTTTCTGGAACCATCGATGTGAAAAAGGAGAATATTAGAAGCTATGCCTGATAAGTGGGAAGCCAAATCTGGTTGGCTTTTAATGAACAAGGCTGCAGAAGAGAGATAGAAAAAGAGGGATTTTCAGAAAATGATTGAAAAGTAGGATCTTGGTTGACGAAGATTTGAAGGGGTTGTCCAAAGTTTTAATTTTGATATGGAAACAATAGAGAAGGATGTGGGTTTTGTGGGGGGGAAAAATTGGAGGACTTGAAAAGTATAAGGTGAAGAAGAGAAGAAAAACAGGGACTTTTTCAAGAATGGATTGCAGAAGGGGAGAGAGAGAAGGTAGTAAGCTTGGAAAAGTAGTGGGTCAAAGTCCACCATTGTGGAGATTGTTTTTGAAATTATAATGCAAACCAAACAAGTTTTGCTCTTTTATTATTATTTTTTTAATAATTTAAATCTAATTTTAGAATGTTTAACTTCCAAGATTATTTCATTTGGTTGGTTTAGACGATATGTAAATTTTTTTGGAGTTCAATATTTGTGGAGTTTGGAGATCGAACCATCGACCTTTGCGATGGTAGTATATACATTTAGATGATATGTAATTGAGAGTCGTAGATTAGCTAAAGTGAATATATTGAATGGGGTAGGGTATATATGAGATGATAATTTAATAACAATAATATCAAAATGATAAAAATTCAAAGACTGAAATAAATATTTTAAAAACACATAGAGTCAAATGTTAAAGACCAAATTTAAATAAACTTATAAATTAGAGACGAAGTTAGAATTTGAACATATAATTTAACTATATTACCTTTCATGGCTCATATTAGACCAATTTATTATCGTTTTTTCTTTTGAAGTTACTAATAATTATGATTTTTAATTGTATATATTAACATATTGATGTAATACACACATACATATATATGAGATTGTGTGTTCTTACTTTGGAAAATTTCATTCCATAATATAAAATTAATACGTATTTTAAAAAAATATCACAATTTTTTAAAAATATAACATAAATTTGACTTTTTTTTTTTAATGTGTTTTACCTTACATTTATATTATTCTATTTTTATAAAATTTAAAATTATTTTTTATATTTGTAAATAAATATTTTTTTTTATGTTATTTATGTAAATACTTCATTTTTACTAGGGGTGTAAGAAGCAAATGTTGTCCGTTAAAAAAAAACGAAATGTTGTCTGAAAAATTATTTTAGAAAAAGTTTAATTCTCTTTTCAAAATTTTTTTTTTGTCATATTGCAATCTTTATTTAAGAATTTTTTTTTTTCCCTTGATAATAACTATCTTTTGTTGTTTTGTATTCAAGAATTGTCTTTTGTTTTCTTTGACGATGACGATGAAAAAAAACACTAAATTTATATGCATGACCAAGATAATAGAAAAGTAGTTCAAAATAAGAATATGTAATGTAACTTTCGTTATTTAGAGAGATCATAAAAGACAACTTATACTTTTCCATATATCATATAATGAGATGTAAAAATAATATCATAAAAAAATACCTTCAAATTGTATTTGTGCTTGATCAAATCACTTATTTTATTATAATTAATATTTTATTACCATAAATTAAAATGTATGGTTAATTAGTCATAAAACAAAACTATAGTTCTTGATATCCTTGACTTCCCATTAATTCTGTTTTAAGAAATCTTTAAATTTAGACCATTTTCTCAAAACCAGTAACTAATGGAAATAGCAACTCAAAAACTCAATCTATAATATGCCTTGAATTCACATTATTGATGTGGAATTTATGGAAAAGACTAATTTGGCAGCATTTTTTTCAAAAAAAAAAAAAGAAAAAAGAGAGAGACTAATTTGGCAGCAAATTAAAGGAATCTAGGTATGGAAAAGTTATTCAAACATCCAACCTAATAATTATCATTGTCACAACGTCATTGCAACACTAAATGGCTGACATCCTCTCTAAGGTCTCTTTTGAGGGTGAAGCTTAGAATCGTCACCAATTATTTATAGGATGCTATTGGTCACCCAATTTTTTAAAAACAGTCTATAAAACTAAAAAATAGGTTCGGGAGTCGATAGGGTGTTGAGAAGGTGTTAGCACTCCTACAATGCAAAAAATGATTGCTAAATTTTATTTTAAAATTATCCAATTATTTTATAGGTCTAAACAAAAATATTTTTTGTGTTGTTTTGAATGTTCCAAATTTAATAATTCATATTTCAATAATAAAATATGAATTAATGATTGTAGGTGACGCAAAGTCATCAAATTTTTTTTGAAATTGCCAATCAATTTTTAAGAAAAATAAATTCATTTTAAAAAAAATATTAGAAATCCATTTTGAAGAAACAATTCTCGATTATTAATTTTTTTTTTAATTTTAAAATACTGAAAATTATTATCATTTCAAAAAAAGAAGGTGCTAGAAAGTAATGACTGATCGAGACAAGTAGAAAGTTGCCAGAGGGTCGTCGAAGGTTGTGAAAGAGAGAAAAACATAGGTAACTCGCTGATAAAAAATTATTCCAAATTAAGACTCACAAACTCTTTTCCTTCGTTCTTACCTCTATTTATACGGTTTAGGTGAATCTAAAATTATAATTAAACTAAATTTAAAAATATTAATTTTAAAAAAAATATTTAAAAAAACCTAATTAATCTTCATCGAAAACCAATTTAAAAAACATTTGCAATTTTCAAAATTCATTTTTTATACTTTTTTAAAATCAAAGTAATTTTCGGATTTTTGTTTTTAAAAATGTTATTAAATGATTTAAAAAATGGTTTTCAATATCTTTCAAAATCTAAATTAATTTAACAAATTTAAAATCAAATTTAAATCTCAATTTAAAAAATTTGATTTATTTCAAATTTTTTTTAAAAAAAACATCATTTAATTTTAAACTCAAATGATAAAAACTTGATTTTTTTTTTTTAAAAAATGATTTTTCCTATAAAAAAAAAGACAAATATTCAAATTACAAATCAATGTTTTTTTTTATAAACCAAAATAAACTTTAATTTTCAAATCCCAAATTTCATTTTTAAAATTTTTTTTTTAAATTTTTATTAAAAACGAAATTGAGCCATATCAATTACGTACAACCATTTTTACATATCTTTGATCGAAATGTTAGTAATTTTTTACAAAAGAAGAATGTGTACGAAAGAATTTTTTTAAGAATTTATTTTCACTATTATGTAATAGCCATAATATTGGAATAATTTCTCTTTCTTCCAAGTTAGTGGCTAGATTAATTTGAGGGTTTTTATTAATTTTTTTTCCGTCAATTTTAGAAATAAAAAAACGAGGGAAGTGAAAGGATTAATTTTTAACATTAAAAACCTTTTGGCAATTATATCTTATGCACGAACATATGTTAATTATTAATAGACCTAAAAGATTAAGTTAATTTTGATAAGGCAAAAATTAATCTTTTAAGCTCCGTTTACTTCCCTTCAATCAGAATGAAGAGGAATGAGAATGAAAATCAATCGGAATGAAATTAATTAAAATGAAAATCTTATTTCGTTGATGTTGTTTACTAGGAGTTGTCTAAAATCGGAAAAACTCATTCATGTTGTTTACTTTCATTTGGAATCGGAATCAGATAAATGATGATTACAAAAATAACATTTTATATTTCTAATTAATTAAAAAACTATGACAATTATTAAGGAGAGAGAAGGTAAAGTGTGTAAAACAATTAATAAATATGGTGTGGACCCCACGAAATAGGGAATGCTAATGAGATTGATCACCTTTTTGGAGGGAATGAGATTGCCTTTTTTGGGAGAGTGATTTCCAAATTTAAGGTGGATCCCACGTTTGATTCTTATTTCTTACTTTTGGTAAACACTATCAAAAGGAATGAAAATTTCCATTCTCATTCCTTGATTTAGATTGAAGGGAAGTAAACGAGGTCTTAGTTCATTTATTCTTAACACTAATTTTCGTGTTGAAATCTCTAATACGTGGACATGTTGAGATCTCTAATACGTGGACTCATTAGGTAAATGTTAAGAAAAATTATACATTGTAATGATTTGAATTCAGAATCTTAGTTTAAGTTAATAGATTAAGATAAATCTAATATTTTTAAAAAGTTTATAATAAAATATGTTTTGAATTTGGATTGTAAAAGGTCCATTTGCTTTGGTTGGTTCTATGTCAAATCTCAATGAAATTTTTAACTTTGAAACACTTACCATTCAGGGGTGGGTCCTGAAATTTTTGTCAGGGGCACAAATTGAATATAGCTTTAGATATATTATTATTATCGACGAATCTAGAAATTTATATTGGGGGCACAAATTGAATATAGTTTTAGATGTATTAGTATGAAATATTAAAATTATGTAATATTAAATACCATTTGTATGTACAATTTTTTGTTAATATTTTTTGAAATGTTAGTTGAAAAGTTGA
>JAOANK020000022.1:2116305-2126501 GCA_026257165.2 Telfairia occidentalis | reverse complement strand
CACAAATGTTTTTCTAAATAAAAAAAAAAAAAAAAAAAAAAATATATATATATATATATATATATATATATAGCATACACCTCATTTTCTTATTTACCCTGGTTTGTATACTGTCTAATATAATCCTGTAAATTCTATAAACTCCCTTTGCACTGTAATTAACATTCTTGGTTGCCCCTCTTTTGATTTTTATTTATCTGTTTGTTTTTATTTAACTCTATTTTATTTATTAGAAAAAAATTAAAAAAAAAAAAAAGAAGCTATTTAACCCTGTTTTTCCTTTTTTTTGGAAGAATAAAAAAAAACTAGGTTGTGTCATTTTTAGCCAATTCCTATTTTAGTATATTATCCGCTGTTCTTCTGGGGTATTTCAGTCATATTGAAATTATCAAATTCCCCCACCTAAAAGACCATATTTGGCTTTTTCCAATTTTATTCCCTTTGTGTATCCAAATTTCTCCTTTTCACCAGAGGCAAAGAAAGAATCAATCCCTAACGAGTATAAAAACAAGCCCTCCACAGCGTTGGACTTCCCAAAAATGGCTCAATCTGCTCAAACTTCAGGTAGAGATGTAAATATCATCATCCCCTTTAGTTGAATCCCATGTCCATAAAAGTTTTAAAAAGCTTCCATTCAGAAACTTCAAGCAAGTTTCTTGTTCCATTTTGGAGCCCTAAAAAAAAAGTTCTTGTCTACCTTGAAATGTTGATTTTGTTTGTACGAGGGTCTTGGTTGGATTTGATATTAATTTTACCACAGTGCCTCAGGAAAGGAAGGTGATTGTAAATGACAAATCTGGTGGAAAACTTGTGGGAATTCTACATGAAGCTGGATCTCTGGAAATTGTTATCATCTGTCATGGATATATGTCATCAAAGGTCTAGCTCTTGTTCATTCATGTCAAAAAGTGCTTTTCTATCCTTTTGTTTGTTTCAAAGCTTTGGCTCTCAACAGAACTACTTTTGAAAATGAGTGATTTTAGCAAAACCAACTTTAATGACAAATCACTTTTGATGTTTGGTTATATACTCTTACAACTACTTTTAAGTACTTCTCTTGACATGCACTTCGGTCAAAAGTACTTTACAAGTGATTTCTCACAAAAAAAAAATTTTAAGGTTCTCCCAAACATGATGATTTTGAGTGGGGGAGTGTTTTTAGTTATGGCAAAAGGCCAAAAGCACTTACTTGTAAATGTGTTAATGATAAGACTTCAGATATTTATTGGTTAAGTTTTGTTGTTTTTAGGAGGATGAAGTTGTGTTGAACCTTGCTGCAGCATTAGATGGAGAAGGAATCAGTTCCTTTCGTTTTGACTTTTCTGGCAATGGGTATATATATGCTTGTCTTAGACCTTCTTTTATTTTTCTAGAATTATCACAGACAGGGTAGGAGATTTGAATCTACGACGTCTTAAAGAAAGTAACAATGCCTTAACCGCTGAGGTACAACCTTTTTTTAGACCTTTTACTTGCAGGTTTTTAGCCCAAGTGAAACATTCCCACACCAGAAAATTCCAAAGTTTCTTAGACCTTCAAAGGATTTATATGGAATCAAGAAGTAAGAAAGAGAGAGAGATGGCAGAGAAGAAGGGCTACAAAAGTCAAAATACCAAATGGATTAGTAATCCTTTTACATGGAAATTCTTCAAATTGTGATAGTCTTCGAAATTGTTTGATGTGAGTTCAAAATTGTAGCTGACTTGGGTTCTATGAGAGTACTATTAGGATGATATTAGGAATATTATTAGTAGAGTATTAGTCGGGGTATAATAGTAATTAATTGGGTGGCTTGGTTATAAATAGAGAGAGGTAGGGATTTTTAGGGGAGGTCATATTTTGGGATAGTCAGTCCATAGTGAGTGGATTGTGGAAGAGAGATAGCCCTCTCGAAAGGCTATTGTTATATTGTAATTTCCTCTTTGATATTGCAATATAGTTGTGTGTTTTCTTATATTTGGGTTCCTAACAGGATCCTAGTTTGGTTCTTTGTTCATTGGTTAGGGAAAGCGATGGTTCATTTCAGCTTGGGAATTATGGGAGCGAAGCTAATGATGTACATACTATTGTCCAATATTTCAAGGGAACAGGTCGTCGAGTATTCGCAATCATTGGGCATAGCAAAGGTCTAAAGAACATTAGTTTTTTTATTCTTCTTCCACTGGAAGATCTTGTGTAGTACTATAAATCTTTACTTTGTAATTTCAGGGGGTGATGTAGTGCTTGTATATGCTTCCAAATATAAGGATGTTGATGCCATTGTCAGCATTTGTGGACGTTTTGATATGACAAAAGGCATCGAAAAAAGCTTGGGGGAAAATTACCAACAAGGGATGGACAAGGAAGGATTTGTTGATATTAAACATCCAATAGGTATTTGTTTATTGTGTGTAGTAAGAGAGACTTTTCTTTTTTTTGAGTTCAACATGTAGAGATGGAGATTCGAACCTCTACCGATTTGGTCAAAAATATATATCTTAAGCAGTTGAGTTATGTTTAAATTGACGTAGCAAGTATTGATCTTGAAATTTTTGCAACTTTAAAATCAATACTGATATTTTGTGGCTTTGTCTTGAAAATTCAAATGATATGTTTTTTTAGAGACAGTCAAGTATCGAGTGACAGCAAAAAGTTTGATGGAGCGTCTAAATACCGATATGCACCAAGTATGCCTCCATATAGATAAAGAATTCAGGCAAGACAACAAAGAACTCTTTCTTTTTTATTCAATTCTTTCTTTCTTTCTTTTCTACTTCATCAAGTTTGTTTCGACTATATGAACTGTGGCAATATGCATTCTTATGATTATCAATCAACAGTTAAACGTAACAGAAGATCGCTGTTATCATATCGTATTTGTTTCCTCTCATAATCATCTCGGTTCTCGGCTTTAGAGATATATCATTCTCATGGTGTTAAAGAAGATAAACAGCTTTACCAATGAATGAATGATAGATACTATTAGTGTACAGAGTTTTGACAGTCCACGGATCTGAAGATGAAATAATCCCAGTTGGAGATGCTCACGAGTTTGACAAAATCATTTCTAATCACAAACTACACATTATAGAAGGAGCTGACCATAACTACACCAAACAGTCACATCAAGCAGAGTTAGCTACAATAGTTTTGGATTTCATCCAGAAATCCCTGCAGCAAGACAAAGATGTGCTAGATGAAGGGATCGAGAAGGTAACCGATGTAATCCCCGTGACTCGTAAGAACTCTTCGGCCTCAGACCTTCTGCAGATAGGTGAAGAGATTGATCCTGTTCAAGATTTTCCTAATGGAGAGTGACATCTGTATGCTTTGAGCTTAATGATGCTGGTATTAGTTTTTGATCAATGAGATAATAAATGCAATGACCATTACTTAAGTGTGAACCATATTTCCATAATTAAGCAATGCTCTTCACCTTTCTAGTCTCTCGATTTTTAGAACTTTTTGTTCTATTCTCAAGGGTGGAGAAATTTTCATGAGGGGTTACTTCTAACTTTTGATTTGATCAAGAAATCCTGGAAAAGGGCACTCTGTTTTCGCATCTTATCTTTTAAGGTATATAAAAACTTCAACCAACAAATGCATGTTCACCAAAACAATTGAACCGCATTTGTTTTGAATTTTAACATTAACTTTCAATATGAACTCCAAATTTGAAGGAATAGGTACTCTTATTTTCAAAAGAAACACACAGTCCATATAATTAAGGACTAAATAGCTATTTCAATCTATATAGTAGGAGCTAGACATTAAAATTATTTGATCTAAAGAATAATTCTTTTATTCCTGGTATTTACTCTGCATATCAAATCTAAATGGCAAGGGAAGAAGAGATTATGACATTGATATGGCAAAAGCGGTCGGACGTGTTAACCCCTCCTGTGCTATTAAAGAAATAAAGATGATCTTAACGATATCTGGATCTAAAAATAATGTTAGGATGTATTACCTTTATCTTAAAATAATGTTGGTTTGCTCCAAAATGAAAGGAAGTTTTCAGATCGCTGTAGCAAACCAAGGTAGCCTTTCTATTGATAGCTAGTTCCCCAGCTTCGAAACGATCTAAAATTGGTATCACTGCCAAATAGATCCACATTCGTCAAGGATCCTGCATTCTTCGAGAAACCCAAGAACCACATTGATATTTGGAGGCATGGGACTACGCTTCGATGTTTCTACCAGAAAAGAAGGATCACTTTCCAAGAGTCATTTCCCATTTCTCTTTTCTTCCTGAAATCAGCAGCAGCAGCAAAAATGAGAGACAGATGACATGGTGTTCTTTAGTCTAGGTAGCATATATCACACCATAACTAAAGTCAGCAAAGAAGTCATTGTCGTACCAGTTCACTCTTCAGCAGCTCAATTTTTTCTTCCAAATCTAAAATATGGTGCTTTAGTGCCTAGCAGAGAAAAGGCAGTACATATAAGGAAACAATCTAGAATGTCATAGAGAACATGCAGGTACAGTATTAAATTAATAAAGGCTACCTCACGTCTCTGCAGTTCAATTGATCGAGCCAATGCCTGTCTTCTTGTCAACATGTTTTTAGGCCTCAGTGCATCAGGACGGATATAATTTTTCCCACGATAGACAATAACTACATAGCCTCGGGTAGTTTTATCCAAAGAAATCACCACTCCGCCGCTCTCTGCTTCCAGAGAGATTGCTATATGTTTGACTTGTTGTAGAGTTTTTCCTCTCACAAGTATCTTGACCAACTCTCTGAACTTCCAATGCAAGTGCACGTTCTCAATTGTGCCATCATAAACACCTCGCCTCCCTAAAAGGGTGATTGATCACATTTAATATTCTTCCCACCAGGAAAAGTTGACGCTTAGAATTAGGATGGAAATTATTTTACCTAAGAGCAGATATGGTTTCATGCTCAGACCAATCTTACGGAATAAAAGTCTTTCCTCATCAGTTATGGTTTCTAAATCAGTGGGGAGATCTGCCGGTTCTTGTTTCCCCTGCAATTTTGCTATACTCATCTCAGCATTTTTGACCTTCCACTTTGCCTGTCATCACCATTCATCCACAGTTAAGGATACATTTAAAGCCAGATATTTCAGTACTACAACCCTTTTTACCTCCAGATGTTATTAAGTGCATTTTGTTACTCACAAAAGCTAGTTTCTTCTCAAGGTATCTGATCAGGGCATCAAGTTTTGCTAAAGCTGAATCTTCTCTCATATTCTCAATATCTTGACCGCTTTGCTGGCTTCCCCATCGAGAAGTTGCTGCAATGGTTTCTGCAAGTGTTCCAGCAACCAATGGAGCATTTGAAGCTTTGACTTTTAATTCAACTGAAGGTGATGCCACCTGTCGCACCTGCTCTTCCACATCTTGCTGTAGATCTGCTAGCTTCCGCCTCTCTTTCACTGCTTCTGTGATGGTGGATGGCAGGTAATCGTTGCCTCTATAAAACACAATATATTCCTTGTTTCTAGAGAGCAGGGTTCCCCCTGTCAATATCTGCATGCATGAATTATAACCTTCAGTAGAAATAGAGAAGTAATAGTCAACAATGACTATATGCTGAGGTAAAATATAGATAGGTACTCGATCTTTCTGGTACCCAAGTTCATGGACCTGCTTGGAAGTGAGGTTCCAAGAATCGGATGAGTGTTGGCATAACCCATAAAGCCATGAACTTTCTGTACAAGTAATTTTCCTCAAAGACAATTTTATTCTCTCCATATGAATATGTAAACAAGAGATTTACTCTTCTGCTTAAATTACACAATCCAAGTTTCTAGTGCAAGTAGATTTCACGTATTGACTTAAACAAAGGGTAAAGATGATCTTAACTTTCCCCATTTTTGTGCAGAAGTAATTTTTACTCATCCTATTTTCATTCATGTCAGAGCCTAGAAATCAGAATGGGAGTGCATGCTCCATCTGTGACAACTGTAGATCCATTTAATACAGAAGACGACAGTTCTTTAAAATAAACCTTTAGACGAATGCATGACAACAGAATGCCTAAAGATCCTGAATATACAAGATTTAAGCAATAACGAACCTGGACGACATTCCAAAAATTTCAGAAAAAAAAGACCTGGAGCTACAACCATGTGCAAATATACTTTTTTCCATCAACATGATAATTGCATAAAGCCTTCGTAAGCTTTTTCATATTCAACAAACATCAGTAATTATTCCTCACCTTGAGTTCTTCGGCCATCCTCTCATTACGTGTATTTTCGACACCTCGTTTTATAGCAATCTTTGCAATTGCACATTTCTCCCATAGCTTCACCATAGCATTGGCCAAACCTTGCAGTTGTCTATTCCTTCCTATGGGAATCAAATAAAAGATCTTAACAAGGACATTATTACGAACAAAATGAATACGATAATATGAATGTTATGTACCTAAAGCAAAATGTGGAGGCATATTTCTTGCAAGTCTACGAAATACCGTCACCTCCTTATTCCTGAGACAGTGTCTTACCCCATAAGGCAGAATTCTAGTTGGAGGTTTATATCCTGGAACTACAGCAGGAAGCAAGTCTGCATCAACAGGGAATGGCTCACAGCCCGACCAATCTTTGAAGCGCGGACCAATCTCATCTAACAAATGATTTAGATCACTCAACTCCATAAGTTCCGTTTTAGATAACGTCTTGGTATGCTTCGAATCACCAGCAACAATTGTATTTGTAGTTCCAACTATGTTATGTATCTTCTTGTTGCGTATAGCATCATTTTCTACGTTATTTGAACCATCCAATTTGGAACTTTTAGCTTCATGTTGTTTGGCATAAGATTGAACACAAGGAAGGTGGTATGCCATTCCCCTATACAGTACTATCATACTACCCGACCTCCATATGACCAATCCGCCAGTTCTATTCTGATACAAACACATTCCATGTGAGGCACCCGCACAATTTTACATATATGTAATATACATAAGTAATTCAAATCTACGGCAACAGCATAATGAACTTAGGTTATAAAATTCAAAAAATAGTTTAGACTTCTAAAATTAGCATACGAAAGCAGACCTCCAATGTCTCATGCGCCCTTTTCATGTTGACGGTAAGAGGCCCTTCAAACTTCAACTTGACAACTTCATCTACTTTCCACTTCTCATGGATAGTATCCACCAGTTCTTGAGTTATGCCCGCCACTCCCACTTCTATTCTTTCCAGCATTCTCAAAGAAACATTCCTGAGCCTCTGCAACTCGTGATCGGGAAGCATTTGCTCAGCTAATATCGTTTTGCTCCTTCTCTTATCTGCATCTTCAGAATCCCTTCGCGGCTCTCTCTTCCATGGCAAGTCAACCGAATTACTGTGATCACTATCAGAACTGATTGAGCGTACAAATTTTTTTCTCAAAGCGGAACGTTCTTCTACAACCGGCAGAATGTCCAGACCTACAGAATTAATTTCCGCCTCGTCTTCCGAAAATTCCACTGAAGTTTCATCAGTACTTTTACCAAGTTCTCCATTCGATTTTCCACCACGACAAGATCCATCGTCAAAAATTTTCGCACTTGCGTCGCGATTTCTTATATCATCCGCATAATCCTCGGATATCTCACTAAACGCTTCACCGTCAGGCGTTTTAGGTTTGAAATCTAACTGCAAATTTCTGGATTGGCTGCCGTGAGCCCAAGGGGCCGAAATTGCGCGAGTTATAGGAACGACAGGAACCGCTTGAGTTACACCACTTGTTGACTCGCGAACTAAGACAGAAGATTCGTTGCCAATCAGTTCTCCCTCTTCCTCCTCCCGACCTTCCCTCTCTTGTTCTTGCTGCTGCCAAGGGAACTTATCTCTTGAGGAAGTCGGTTTTGTCGACCACTTATGGCGAATTTGCTCAAGGAAACTTGGCCTAGGCTTCCGCTTCTTCTTTACTTCAAAATCCACTCGGATTCGACGAGGTGGCTGGGTGTCAACTTGAATTGCGTTGTTAGAACAAGAAATTTTGAATCTAAGAGAGACGATTGAAGACTGGCATTCAGAATAGCGAAGAAGAAAGCAGAAAGATGGCGATGATGAATGCAGAAAACAAGAAGAAGAAGAAGACGAAGAAGAAGTAGAGGGATTCGATAAAAATGGCGAGAGCGCCATGGTGACGGGAAGCCGAAGCTGAATTTGTTACATTTCGCAGAAATTATCGATTGCAAAAAAAAATGGCTATTTCTTTTTTAATTCTTTTACACGTTCCGCTGGAATTTTTTCTTTCTTTCTTTCTTTTTCTTCTTCTTTTAGGGAATGAACCGATTTGTTGCTATTGCTATCTGATATCTCTTCCAGTTCCGCATTTCTTTTTCGTTCTCAAGTTTCTATTTTTATTCTGAATAAAAATTACTTTTTTTTTTTTAACCGATAAGAATAACATTTCCTCGGTTTTATCGAAGAACTTAACTAGTTGATCTCAATTGGCCATATAAGTTGTCTTCAAACTTTAGTACTAACAATTTAATTTATGTAGTATTTAAATTTATAAATTGAAAAAAAAATGTTAGTACTTTCATTCAAAAAAATAAATAATTTAGAATTTTACATTTCATCAATTTAAATTGTAAACCATAGTTCCTTTTAAATAAATTATCTACAAATAACAAGTATATAATATTATAGTTTTAATAAATTTTGTTTTAATTTTTTATTTAAACGTGAATTTTTCATATCAAATATCAATGAAAATGAAAATAAAATTTTTTGTATTTTTTTTTAAATGAATACAATATTATATTATTAATTAAAGTTTTTATATCAAATATTAGTCATAATTTTTATTTAACAAACTAATATCAACATATATTAGTGCATTCAAAATTATTTTTATATGAATTTGTGATCTCTCGCTATAAAGTTTTGGATCCACCGCTACTTCGAATCAAATGTGTTTTTTAATTAAGAGAATTAGATCGTTATAAATTAAAAGTGAACGCTTCAACTCGATTAGATTTTTCAAGAAACTAAATCATTAGAATTTTTAAACTACGAAAACTAAAATACCTCATATTAAAGTGCATAGACGGAAGCACTATATATTTTAAACTATAGATATTAAATTATTACATAATAAAGTTTAAAGACTTAATAAATTATTACATTAAGAGAAGTATAGTACTTTTTATACTTATTATTTAGTTTTAACATTAGTATTCAAATTTCAACATAATCAAATGTAAAACCTAGGCTAAAAGTTGTTTTAAAAATTTTAAAAATATATATAATAGGTTTTCTAAATTTTTTCAAAAAAAAATTAAATTATTTTCTCTAACTTTGAATTATATTCAATTTCAGCTGATGGGTAACATCAATTGACTCGACACGGACATGATACTCAATCGGTCTATGTAGATTGGGCAAAGTCTAATCTAAACGTAGCTTTATTAATTATTGAACTGAAAATTTCAACATAATTGAAAAGTTAAATATCGTTATAAATTTGTTTCTAAAATTATGGTGATTGTATTTATTTCATTTTAAATTTTAACAAACGTTTAGAAAAAATCTAATTTATATCACAATTTTTAACTTAAACTATCAATTTCATCAATAGGACGTTAGACTTTTTATAAGTACCGTAACTTTAACCATCTTTTTCAATTTTTGCTAATTCAACTATTAATCTAACAAAAAGCAATATGAAAACTTTTGTAAGTTCCATAATTTCAATAAAATAAAACATTATACAAAATTAAGTATAATTAATATGAATTAACCATTAAATAACTTTGTCATAAAACTAATGAATTTGAACAAAAAAATTAGCTTTAATGTCATTTTTCTTTGTAACTCTATCAAGTTTGTTTCTTATATATGTTTTATAATTCATTGACCGCATTAGAAAATTTTTTTAAATAATATTTCGAGCATAAATTTATCAGGTTATAAAAATTACAACACTTCTTAAAGCTTAAGATTAAAATTGCAACAGTTATTTAAGTTTGAAGTTCAATTTGATGAAATTGATAGTTTTGGGTCGAAATTGATACTACTTTATAAATTTAAGAGTCAAAAATAATTTTTTTTTCCTTTTTTTTTTTATCAAGTTACTGTTTTTAACGATTTTTATATTTAAATGTTGACCTGGTACATTTTATTGAAATTAAGAGTGATAATTTAGCTAAACAAGATAATAAGCATGTCTCACCTTGAGCATATAGTTCAAGTTAAGGCATATATTTTTAATCAAATGTCGGAAGTTCAAATCTTCATCTCTA
>JAOANK020000022.1:2106164-2116205 GCA_026257165.2 Telfairia occidentalis | reverse complement strand
TTTTTTGTCTTTCTTTTTTGACAAAAATATAAAAGAAGTGCAATTTTAATCCTTAAGAGGAACTATAATATACTTATTATATTACAAAAGTTGAGGGGGCCCGTACCTCCTCTGGCTCCATGGTGAGTCCGCCACTGCCTACAACAAAATTTGAGAGGTAAAATATGATTATTTGCTTTAATAATAATCTAAATAGATGAGCAATTTAATACCATAATTATGATGTCATTAAAAATTTAAGTAGTTTATATTCTTTTCCTAAAATTTTAAAAATAGTACCTGTATATCAAGCAAAGTCTAAATTTTGTAAATTTTTTTGTGGAAATTTTAAACAATCATAAATGAGGGGAAAAAAAAGGCAATGGATTTGATTGTATTGTTTTGAGATTGTTTGCCATGAGATTCATAGTCGCCTTTTGCCCCTTCTGTCATCCCAGGGAGGGAAAAAAACACAAGCATTTTTTAAAAAAATTGTTTTTGTATCGGATGAAAAGAGGAAGGAATCTTGGTTCAAAAAGGGGAGAAAAACAAAAAAAAAAAAAACAGAAGAAAATGCCTACAGCAATATTATGTTTTTTTTTTTCTTGCATGGTTTTTTTTTTAATTAAGGTTTTATTGTTTTATAAAATTTTTATTTAGCCACATCTTTTAAAATTAACACATAAATATATCACTTAGTCTCACAACTGCCACATAAGTATTTCAAGAGTATAATTCGACTCCAAGGACCTTTTAGATCTATTTTTTAAAAGTTAGAGACTAAACTATTAATTTTTTAAATTTAGGGATTAAATTGAAATCTATCTTCAAATTTAGGGACAAAAAATGTATTTTAACATTTATATAATTTAGTTTTATTTATATATTAGTAGAAATATTTCCCAAAATAACATTCCAAATTTCGAACGCAATAGAATACATTCAGTGCCCATTGCTTCTGGAATCTCATTCTTAGGCCACAGAAAGGAAGAGAGCGAAGAAAATTGTGTTTCGCACCGAAAGGGGAGCAGAGAGACTGTGCTCGAGCTCTGATGGCGGATAAACCGCAGCCGGTGCGCGTATTGTACTGTTCGGTCTGCAGTTTGCCGGCTGAGTACTGCGAATTCGGGCCCGATTTCGAAAAATGCAAGCCCTGGTTGATCCAGAATGCCCCCGACCTCTATCCCGATCTCCTCAAAGGTCCTTCGCACTCCGAAACCCTAATTTCCTCTTTTTTAGTTTCTCTAACCTATTATGTGTTTGTCTAAATCCGAGTTTATCGATTAACATTCCTTTGTTTGTATATTTATTTGTCTGCAGAGGCAAATGCGAGGGAAGCTGGTGAAGTTACCAACCAATTGCAGTCGACCAGTATCTCATCTGCTGCTGGCGATGGAGCCGCTTCTTCAGGTGAAATTGGCTGTCATATATATTTATATGTGTGTGTGTATGTATTAATGTGTATATAGTTTTTTGCTTTGTTATATTTACATGCTAGGTTCACTCGAATATATCGATATCTACTGATCGCGATGTTAACGTTCGCTTTATAATTTTGATTGTTTGGACAAATCTGTGTAGTACACTAAGAAATCCATTTAGCATTGTAATGAGTAGGGGTAGTGGACACTTAATGGTAGTGGGTTTTGGGAGGACTTATCATGCATTTCTGAGACTCGAAACCCTTGAATAGTCTTGTCCATTATTTGGTTGTGTTGAAAGATAGGAATAAAATGACTACTATTTTGGGCCCTTCGTGGAAATTGTTGGGTATGTGAATGTTAGATACTTGTGACTCGATTTGTGAAATAATATCTCTTTCCAAAAAACATGTTTTGTTTTTTACCAATTCAATTAAGTTTTAGCAGATATAATTTTGTGATCCATTCATAGACTTGTTCTGATGTACCCACCTGGAGTTGCATTCCTGTTATTGGAACTTTGGATATAGTCGGAAATAGAACATTTAAGATCAGTAGGATTAATTGATCATAAAATAAATGGTTCAATTTAGTTAGTCAAATTTCTTTCATCTCAAAGACATTGCCGTGAGTGACATTTTCTCCTTTTGCCAATTGTTTCGCTATCTTACCCCTCTTCCAAGGCAATTTTTGATTTGATTGTCTTGTGTTGGCATCTTTTGATTGTATTTTAAGTGATATTTGCATTTCTATCATTGTTTAATAATAATTTTATATTTTTTTGGTCATGTCTACGACTTATAGCTCTACTCACTCTTTTCTCTTTTGGTGGAGAACTACAGCACCTAAGCAAGAGGAAGTGAAACGTCTTCCTGGTGGCAAGATAAAGAAAAAAGTAATCTAGTTTTTAAACTTGTTTCTGTTGTCACTCTTTAATGAGATTAACATGTGAACATGATAGTTATAGTATGTTGCATTTACTTGTAGGAGAAGCAAGAGGTTGTAATTGAGAAGGTTACACGAAATAAGAGAAAGTGCATTACAACTGTAAAAGGGTTAGACCTGTTTGGTAAGTAATACTTTGTTTTTTATCCTCCCTTGACATTTCTTTATTGTTACATTAATTTCCAATAACAGTTTCTCTTACTGGATTTAGGAGTTAAACTAAGTGATGCTTCAAAGAAGCTTGGGAAGAAGTTTGCTACTGGGGCCTCGGTGGTTAAGGTTATTAACTTCTGATGCCATGGCTTAAGTATCTTTGTACTCTGTATGCCTTTTGATATCTTATCATCTGCTAAATGCTTTGTTTTAGGGGCCAACTGAGAAAGAGCAAATTGATGTTCAAGGAGACATAGCTTATGACATTGTGGATTTCATTACCGAGACTTGGCCCGATGTAAGATATTTATTCATTATTAATATTATGGAGAAAGGCATATACTGGCCTGCCATTGCCTCTGAACTCATTCCAACACTGTACTTGAATGTCTTCTTTTACTCTATACTTTTGTATTTGAATTTGGTTTGAAAATTTCTAATATGATTTGCTCATGTATTATAATGAATTCTGCTTAGTTTTAAAAAATAGTGAGCATGCAGATTTTCAGCATCTCGCGATGAATTGAAGGTTGGGTATTTTTTGTGTTTTCTGAAACTACAATATTAATGACCAATATATACAATTATTTTTCTCCATTATCTGGTGAGTCTAAAATTGTATCATTTTGTGATATATTAGTTAACACACAAACAAAAAAGAAAGAAAGAAAGAAAGAAACAACTTTGGTGAAGATTTAGCTTTGATTAACTGTAGTTTCTATTCTGAGTTCTTAGCATTCGTTTGTCACTGCAGTTTGATGATATTGAAGTCTTGTTGTATGTACAAGGGACATCCAGTTAAGGACTGTGGTGTTGAATATGCTCCAGGTGTATTAATACAGCTCAAATGATTGTATATAAATAGTGCAGGTAATCAGAGAGCCATGTAATCTCCTACAAGATCAAAGCCCTATCTTCCCACTAAATTGATTCCCTAAATTCTCGTCTACTAGGGTACAATCAAATCATTAGCGCTACATCATACCCACATCTTCTCATCCATAAAACAAACTGGGTGATCCTGGGTTTGCTATTAGAAATTCATGCTTGTGGGTTAATCTCATTTCTTAGAGTATCCAGTGATCATTGTCAGTAAGATCTATGTTTCAGGTAGACCGAGTCTCCCATGTTTAGTGATTCCAACCAATAAACCATTGCTCCTTACATTAGAGTGCAATTTACTGGTTCTAGATGTTGAAATTGCTTCAGATGATCCTTTTGCGACTTAGCACAACTCCTTTGCAAATTCCCTCCAGTTTCTCATAAAGAAACAAAGGGTTCCCTCCAATTAAGCAAGTTTTGGACCAAAGCAAATCTTGGCTCTCAATTTCATTGTGTGGGACAAAGTCCCACCACTGAATTCAATGATAATCCTCCAATCTCTCATTAGGATCAAGGATCATCATCCACTGTGATGTTATGCTTATCTTGATCTCCCACCCTCTTTCTAAAATTTCTCTGGAGTGCTTGAAAGTAGTGCTTGAAAGTTAGTTTCAGTATGGGTAGGCGCTCCTTCCTCACCCTTTAAGAATTGCTTGAGTAGACTGGAACTGCCAATATTAATTAAGTTTATTTAGCAGTCTGGCCCTTTAAATATCTAGAATTACCCTTCCCACTTCATTGGACCACGTCAGTGTCTGAGCCTTAGGTTTTAATCTTCAACCATGCTTTGAGTATTTTCATCATTCTGCCAAATCTATTGACTTAATTATTCTTACCTTCCTTGATTTCTGGTTTGTAGTTGTTAATGTTGTTATGCTCTACTATCTTTTTGGGGGGTTTCTGTTTTAGGTGCACTACCAACATTTTCAATTTCTTAAATCTTAATGAAAAATGTCTTCATTATAAATAAAAAATCTCAAAATTTTCATTGATAGTCTCGCATGCTTCCTTCCTGGTGTTTACCAATTCCTTGAAAATTGCCCCTTATCAGTTGAATTGTTTTAACAATAATACCTTGGGTTCTAGTCAATCTTGTAGCCATCATCATATGTTTGGCCATTCAAGCCGTATCAGACCCTAGAATCAAGCTTAAGGCTGCCTCTAGCTTCTCAACCTCAACCATGCAATTTGAGGTAGAGAGTTTCTTGGCTTTGAATATTCAGCCATCAAGATTGTCCTTTTGAACATAGGAACTACAGTCTCCCCTGGGATGCACTGGGATTCAGGTTTTCACATACCTTGCCGCATGATTCCTTTGCTCCCTGCCTAGAAGTGAGGGGCAGGTGCTCTCCCTCCTCTTGCATGCTACCTCAATTTTGAATTGGTCGCAAATTTCTCAATCACAGCAATTGCTCCACTTTCTCCGATGACGCATTTATACTCTAGTTGGTAGCTGGTATCTGCTGTAGCTCATCTTGCACTAAATTGAACTCACAGTTCATCTCTCCTGCCACTAATTTGGCTTCAACAATATCATTCCTCTTTGTCCATGTTCTCTTGTCATGCATGCTAGGGGTTTGTCATGCCTAAAACTGAAGTTATTTGTTCCAAGTATATTAAGACACATGAGAACATTATAGTTAATTGTATTGAGAAAAATGATACAAGCAATTCAGGAGGACTGTTCTATCTTACAAGAATGCTGGCTTCCAGCTAATTACCCATGTCCTGCTCTCCTCTATTCTCTTCTCCCATTCCTCCGTCTTCTGCTAATTTTCGAATGTTCCAATCCAACCATATAACAAACTACAGTATTATTATAAGATCTTTAGCCTTACGCATCATATTTCTATGTTCACATGCAAGGCCAATCTCATTAAAGCTCATTACTTGATGGGCTACATCTTGGGCTCCTCTATACTTCTGTAGTATTAGTACACCATATTGGTGGCCTGCAAGGCCTATCAATTTTGTTCTAAGAACTTGTTAGTGCTATGTAGATCCTTTTTTAGTGCTAAAACCTAACTCAGGGTGAGTCAAAGGATTATTTGATTACATACACGTATGCTCAGGTCTAGTGTGGTAGATTAAATAGATTAAACTTTAATTCTGATCTCTTAACCATAAAGTAGGTTTCAACTTGGTTATTTGGCTTTTTTCGCCCCCAGTCTTCAAACTATCATTTACTTTTATAGGTCCTTTCCCTCTCTTTGGGGTGTGGCCTTATCATGATGGATTTTGTTGATAATGGAGTTTAGACAATTTAGCAAAAAAGTGAATTAGAATTTTGAAACAAATAATGGTTTAGAGAAAGAATTGGTGTATATCAACTAGGTCAGAGATTAACTAGCCATTTCGTAAGTGATACATTATAGCTCCACGGTAGATGTCTTCTTTTTGAACACCACCTTTGTCTTGAACTTTACATTCTGAACCTAGTATTTTGCGCATTTTGCAATCATTTATCAAGGAACGAATAAAAGTGAAATGAAAAGCAACTATTTATTTTTTTGTTCTAATGTGAAAAAATGATGCCCTTTATATTTGCTTTCATATGTTTGATGTCAGATGAGACTGCTTTTTGAAAAAGTTTTGTCAATGTTGCTGATGTTTTCTCTGGTTTCCATGTTTTATTGCATACTTTATCTCCTTGCTTGCTGTACCGTCTGTTGTTCCTCTTTCAAATTCCCCCCTCCCCACCATTTATTTCTAATCATAACTATGTGGACATAAGATATATTTGGAAATATTTGGGGTGGAATCTCCTGCAGGAGTTTTCTTAATCCATTGTTGTAACAGGTCCCTGAAACTGCAATTTTCTTCATCGAAGATGGGAAAAAGGTTCCTGCTGCTTGACAATGAAATCATGGCAAACAAATAATATGGACTTCTGTGCACCCTTTTCCTTACTTGTGCGAGTCCTTTTAAGATTCCACAAGTAAGTGGCCATTACAGTTTTTTTGTTAAAGTTCCAAAAACCTATGTATTGGATCATGTGACTTTTTGTCCCGCTTTCTTCAATCCTCGTAGCATTTTCTCAGGAGATAAGTTTATTAATTTTGTCCTTTTTTCTTTATTGAAAAAAGGGATAAAAAAACGTGGTCAAACTTTGTTCTAACTTATGGGTGCTTTGTATAGAGGGCTATCTTGATCTTGTATTTTTTACACTAAGAAAAAACTCAAGACTCGATTGTCTCCATATTCCCTCCCACCCCCCTACTTTTTCTCAGTGCAAACTGTTTTTGTATCTTTGCATCCTGTAGTTTGTCAAAAACATTATTTTCACGAACAGTTAAACTTGACAGCATGTATTATCATTGTATTTTGCTTTGTGGGTAAAGGGGAGTGTAACTATAAAATTCAACGAAACGAATTATGGTTGAAGTGAGAAACTGATTTGTAAGTGTGGGAATTTAGTGTGCAGACGAACCTAATATTGCTTGCTTAGCCTTTTAGCATATGGAGGAGCACTTATAGATATGATGCTGCCGAAGAACTTAAACCCCATTTGATTAAGACACATGGCGTGGTCAAAAACCCAAGATTATAGACTTTTGAAACCTTAGCTTAATTAGTGTCCCTTTAAGGTAGGATGTTAGAAAAGTCAATACTGGGGTGAGGGTCACATTTTGTAGAGCCATGATTTGATAGGAAAGTGCATGTCTGCGGATGTTGTCTGTCTTGTTACCAGAGCACAATCAAAACTTTTCTGTGGGCAACTTTGTTGTCGATCAGGATAAAGGAAATAGAAATAGAAATAGAAATAGAAAGCTGACTTGTCTGGCCCTTTTGCGTGCGTGTGGAGTGTTATTAGGGGGGCGGTGCGCTGATGGATGGTCGGCCTGCTCGTGGTTGGTATTGGAAGCGAGAGAGTTGGCACAGGATAAGTCAGAGGATAATGGCTATAAAGTGAGTGCCTTTGCCTTGTTTCTACAATTCTTTTTGGTACTCTTCAACTTTGGCTACCGAAAGCGTTTTAGATTAGCGTAGTTTGTGTTTTGTTTGGACCTGAAGAAACTTGATGAGCCTCCATTAAACTAATTGACCGTTTTGATCAGGCCAAATATAAAAATGGCCCCTAATCTTGTAGGTAATTTTCAATAGGTCTGTAATCCTTTGGTGAGATTTGTTTATATAAAGTGGATGCATCATTAAATTATTATTTCATCAATATATTTGGGTATGTAGATAGACATGCCATTTGTATGATACTTTGTACGTGAAATTCAATCTATCCATCAATAAAATTTATTTCTTTTTTGTTATTTGCCAATGTGTCTTGATATGTGCCAATCCGAGTATAGCTCAGTGGATAAAGACATGTACTACCATCGCAGAGGTCGATGGTTCGATCTCCCATCCCCACAAATGTTAAACTTCAAAAAAAAAGTGTCTTGATATGCTAATGTTTTACAGGTGAAGTTTGAAAATTTTATAAGATTAATGATGAAATTGAGAATTACTTGAGAGATTAGGGGCTATTTGGTATATTTTAGCTTCTCAATTATTACATTTTTGGCTGTTTTGAGTGAAAAAGGGGTTGCATAATTTTTTAATCTCTATCTGCCGTCATCTCTAAATATTTTGTTACCATCATCTGAGATTGAATTTGATTAACATAATCTGATTGGACGGTGACTTATTTAGCATTTTTTTTTTGGGGTTTGAAAAATATAATCTGATTCGGTCATCAAAATCCGATTTTAAATGAACGAGGATAGTTAGATGGTATGAAGTTTAATATTAGTATCATTTGAAAACGAATAAATAAAACTTAGAAAGATATTTTAATTGACACCAGATGACATTTCATTTTCAAAGATTTAATGTCATTCTCATGAAATCTTGATTCTACAGTAAAATCGTGATGGGAAGATTTTACTGTTGTGCAGAAAAAAAATTTGTTTTTCTTTTATTTTCGTTGTTTATATTGGGGTTGGGGGACTTGGCATTACATGTTCTAATCAGATTATAATTCCCCATGATTGATTGAGACATTATTTAATTGATATAATCGACCGTCTTGAAATATTTATGGCATTAATATAAAAGTTGCCTTAAATAATAGTTGGTCGAAAAATTTGTTGACTTCAATAAAGGGTTGAGATATTATTTAAGTTTAAAACACTGAATTTTTTTAGAATGACCTTAGAAACAAGCCTTGATTACGTTGCTAAAAATAGTTAAAATACCTTCTATAATAAACAATACCAACTAATGCTGATTGGCACGAAGACAATTAAATTTGTGACAACATTCGCATATATTTTTTTTTCTCTTGGTCGAATCATCATCCATTTGGGGTTTTGGTTAGAAATATTTAAATTTTCATTTCAATCTTTTTGACCTGTAAAAATGGGTTGTGATGTCGTAATTCTACTTTAACCATGGTCAACTATCCCAAGCAATATGACATATACCGTCGTGGTCTTTGATTATTTTTCTTAGACTAGCTTCTACATAACATTAAAAGTAAGAATATTGATATAGGATAAATGCAAAAAAAAAAAAAAAAAAAATATCCCAAACTTTCAACTATATAATATACAAGGAAAAAGGTAGCTATCTAATCTTGTAGTCTAATTTGAGAGCACTAGCTTAGCCTTTATCTTGAGATACTTCGAACAAATTAAAAGTCCCTTCAAACTCAAAATCTATCATGCTCATGGTTGACTCCAAGATTTAAGTGATTTCCAACATCAAAAGCAAAGGTGGAAAGTTGTAAAATAAGTTGTGTAACCAACCAATAAACTACTACTTAATTAAAAGTTGATAAAGTTGATTTTTTATCGACTATATTACTTGCTTAAATCTAGAAGTGGATCCATGAGCACATGGTAGACTTGAACCCACACCCAGAGTGACACAAGTACTTTTCCAAACCCATTTTACCGCTAAGATACCAATTAAATTTAGTATCAATTTGGAATTTTATATATATGTAATTAAATAATTCTAAATCCGAGGGTACGTGGTCCCTGGTCCCTTCATAAATTCGCCCCTACTTAAATCAAGAAAATAATTTGATTTTTATAAGAAATAACTATTTGTATTGAAACATAATTATATGTAGAAGAATCATCCTAATCAAATTTAAACGGATATTTTAGAATAAAGTTAAGAAGACAAGTAATTATTGGATTCTTTTTTTTTTTTTTGTAGAAGCGAAATTCAAACTTAGAATAGAGGTGGGGGCTAGCCCATTAATTTTATCAACAGATAACCAAGTTTAACTTATGAGAGTAATTATTGTTCATACGAATTTGTTTCCACGGTAAGAAAACAATTCAACAAATTACCATAATTTGAAAGTTCCAATTTCTTTTTTTTTTTTTTTTTTTTCCCAATAGGAGAAGATAAAATTATGGATTCAAGGTTATAGAGAGGGAGAGAGTTGACAATTCAAATGGAACACTAAAAAATTAATTCTCAGTTGAAATTGAAACCAGCTTAGTGTAAACTGGACAATCATATACAATTTGTTGACTGCAGCAAAATCCATGACTTTTTTTTGAGGAAAAAAAAATACATAGTAAAAAAAAAAGGGCAACTCTGAAAATCAAAACGTATCTTTGAAAAAAGCATGCAAACTAATATAGGTCCACAATTTATTTAGTTGAATCTCTAGATCCCCAGAAGACCAAAAAAATAAAAAAAAATA
>JAOANK020000022.1:2060441-2073111 GCA_026257165.2 Telfairia occidentalis | reverse complement strand
GAAAGCCCAAGAAATGGCTTTCCAAGGATTTCTGGAAGTGCTTTTAGCTGTGCCATCGCTGTATCTCCCCCATAAACTAATGATGAGCGTACATGTGCTCCATCTGAACAAAAACCCGAGCCAAAATAGCGAAGACATGGAGACTATATCTAAAACGCACAGAAGGAAAAGTAACAACAATACTAGAGATTTCAGTCTGTTATTCATTGGGATTTTACTTGTCTTAGCAAGGCAAAATTTTCAGGACGACTGGTTTAATTAAGATTAACTCCATTGTTCAGGAGTTGGTGGACGAGACGTGTACAGTGAACCATATTTCATTCGGGTAAGGCCCTATTAACATTTCAAGATCAGGAGAAGTTGTCTCTGGAGGATTTCTCACTTAAGCTTGAAAAATGGGATCAGAAGAAACATGGAAGAATCTCAGTCATTTCCTCACTTCCATTGGATATGTGAAGTGAAGAAAATTTTCATTTTATTGGTGATAGTTGCAAGGGCTTCATTCAATGTTCAATAAGAACTATTAATATATGGATTCATCCCAGCTCGTAAATGGATGCTTTCCCGTATACTTTTTTACCATTCTTTTCCTTGTAGCTGGAGGAATTGATTTCACCATAGCAACTTAGGGTGTGTTTGGAAGTGATTTTGGAAGGACTAAAATCACTTTTGTCATAATAAAATTAAGGTCAATTACCTAAATTTGAGCATAACAAAAGTGATTTTGTGCATCTCGAAATTACTTCCAAGCACACCCTTAGTATGTTTGACATTGAAAAAAATGTTTTTGAGTGAAATACTTATTATACAAACTTTTTTGGAGAAAATTAGTCAAATACTTCATCATTTTAGGTGGTTTTTATCTGTTTTTAGAATTTTTCAAACCATTTTTTACTATTAAAAATTTTAAAAAATCATACCAAACACACACTTAATTTCCTTCCCAATATCTCAGTGGGTGAGAAAGAGGCTGTTAACTGTAATTGTATTATATTATGGATGGGAAAAGGATCCTTTTTATGTTTATCATTAATGTTTCATACAACAATATCAGATCCTATTATTCTTTCTGTTTACAATTTCCATAAATCCCAAAATAAAACAACTGGGCTGAATTTCCATGTGGGTTCCACTTCCACCATCAATGCTTCACAGCCCAACAGAGTCCACAGTTGAAAGTTAAAGGTCTATGAAATGAATTAATGGAGGAGTTGAGAATCTGGGACTCTAGAGAATGAGGTTCCTTGTAGTTGGAGTTTAGGTTTAAATGAGGGAGTGGAAGAAGTTTTCATCTGCCTAATTAACTTAACTTTCTTTTTGTTTCCTTCCTCTGCCCCTTTTCAGCCTAAAGCAAAGTGAGACAAAGCTGCAGAGGTAGGGCAATGTAAAAATTAAACTTTAAAAAGAAAAATAAAGAAATATCTCCAGCTTGGGCAATTCTTGGATCTACAGCATATTTGCACATGATTGGATTTGGGAAGGAAGGAGGGAAAAGTGTGGTGGAAACAACCTTATGGGTTGGACCTAAACTTTATTTACTTTTTCTTTTTGTATTATTTACTGTTATCTGTATGAATTTCTAAAGTACAATTAAGTTTTGAAAGACCCAATGTGTGTTAGAATTGAGCTGTTCAATGGTCAAATGATGATATTAGAGCCACTAAGGAGGATGTGGTATTGCTGAAGGTGGAGTGGTGGGGAATTTGAAGTGTTTTTTAATGTCAATTTGGATTACCATCTTAACCCTCTTTTTGAAATGAAAAATTTTAGGGAAAGATGATAATATTCTATTTGATACTGTTCTTTGCAACTTGGAATCAGCAGCATTAAGTCCATATATGGATGGGAACAGAACAGAAAGTGCTTGCTTGATGAGCCATCCTTGCATTATATTATATTCTGCCCATCTCTATAATATTTGTTGTAACTTAAGTATTCTGTTTTTTAACATGTGGGGCTCCTTTCTTCTCTGTCTTGTCAGATTTTAAAATAAAACCCCAAAGCCAACCAAAAAAAAAACCCCAACTCTGAAGGATAGTATTTGGAGTTTTTCTGTTAGGAGATGGGAGAATTGATCCACAAGCTTTCAACCATGGCTGGTCCTATAGTAGAGTGTGTGATGGGTCTACATCCATTTATTGCTTTTGAATTGCCTCCTTTATGGAGGAGGATTCAATGGTGGTCTTTGTTAACTTTTTATAACAGCTAGCTTTGAAAATTATTTTGTTTCCATTTGGACTTTGGACTTGGAATTTGAATGAGTGACTGTGAAACAACCCCTTTTTATTGGTTTGTTCATTTATCTTTCCACCTTCAACCAACTTCTAAACCATGTTCGTAAAAGATTGCCTTAGATTCATCTTTACAGTTGAAGTTCATTTGGTTTGCCAAATCGAGCATACCTCAATTGGTTAAGACATATATCATTGACCAAAAGGTTAGAGGTTCAAACTCCCACCCTGACATGTTGTTAAACTCCAAAAAAAAAAAAAAGTTCATTTGGTTGGCCATGTGATTGATACTACCATTTCTCAACCACTCCCAAATTTAAAATAGAACAAGTAAACTAACAATTTGGAATTGGAGCTATTCATTTCATAGGGAATATTTGATTATTGGTTTTGTATTATTATGTCAAAAGTTGATACCATTTTATAATTTGGTCGAATATCATGCAGTGTCGTATCAACTTAATTTAGGAGATGTTTTGTTTATGATTTTAGTAACGCTTGAATTTATTTCATATGAATTGGTATAGATGTCTTTACACTGTACAACATAATGTGTACAAAAGTGTGGATTTTAAACTTCAGCATGTGGTAAAAAATGAGTTCTATGAGTCTCTAAATACATTGCTTCTCAGATCAACATATTTCAAAAAAGGGAATAGATTTTAGTTTTTGAATTACACAAAAGACTAACTTGTGAGTATATTTTTGTTGCTAACATACCCTTCAACCTTCAAGAAAAATTTTGTTCGATGTTTGACAGAAAGTTAATGTGTATGCTAACATATGAACTACATAAACACAAAACAACTTACGAGACAGTTTAAGTGAAAAAATGTAGCATTTCGTTTGTTTTCTCATACATTTTTAAATGTTGCTTTAGATCTTCTAAAAATGTTTGTTTTATTTTAAAGCTTCAAATCAATCATAAATCGCTGCATTTTTTTACTCAAGCTACCACACAGGCTGTTTTATAACCACGTAAGCCATAAGTTAGCATACACATCAATTCTCTGTCAAACATCGAATAAAATTTTTCTTGAAGTATATGTTTTGAAACATTTAGCAAATGTGAACGGTAGTATTGAAATTTTTAAAAGCATAAGAGTATTTTTGAAATGAGGTACAAAGTATAGAGATAATTTGTATAATTAAGCCCAAGGAAACTACCAATTTCAATGTTAGATTTTGGTTTAAACACAGAAAATGAAGAATAATCGTTGGTAGAATCAGTGTCTAACTTGTAAATATTGGTCTAATGTTAACATTCACGGGTGTTTGGTTGGCGACAAGGAATCAAAATCAGGCCATGAGTCAGCTGATTACACAGTGGATTGTTTTGTTAAGTGGCTCAAAACATATCCATTTTGTCCATTTTACATCAATTCTCAGACAAAAAAAAAGACATTATTTTGTTTTTCTTATAAATATTGCATCATATTCAATATATATACTTCCCAATCACTCAATTCATTCTCATCCTAACGCCAAAATATAATCATTCGGTGTCTCCCTCTATTATTCACTCTCTATCTAAATTTGGTGTTCTTGTCGTTCCAATTTGATTGGTGGAATGTGGAATTAGATTTAACTTTTAAGTGCAGAATTTAGAATATATTATCAATATTAGTGGGAGAAGAAATTGGTGAATTATAAATTCTAGTGTGGGAGGAAAAATGATATCGTAGGAATATGAATATGAATATGATATAACATATTCTATCTTTGGTCCATCAGGTATATAACATTAACTTCATCATTTTAATGTTTGTGATACATCTCCCTTATTATTTAAGAAATACTCGGCAAGTTAATTATTTTAAGGAAGTTCAGACATTTAGTGACACAAGCATTAATTTGATAAGCCAAACTGAGTATAGCTCTATTGGTTAAAACATATCTTCCCGATCAAAAGGTCGTATGTTTGAATTCCCACCCATACATCTTGTTGACCTCAAACTCAAAAAAAAAAGCATTAAGTTGATAAAGTTAAAGCAATCGTTATTATTTGATAAAATTGAATCTCAAACTTAGACAAGTGTTGCAATTTTAATCTTAAAGTTTAAAAAATGTTGCAATTTTTACTCCCTAATAAACATTTGTTCTAAATATTGTTAAAAAAAATATTTTCATCTATGTTTAATGAATTATATATATATATATATAAAAGAAACAAAATAGATAGAATTACAAAGAAAAATGACATTAGAGCCAAATTTTGATTGAAATTTATGAGTTTTGACATAGCTATTACATGGTTAATTTGTACATGAATCAAACTTAATTTTGAGTAATACCTTATTTTGGTGAAATTAGTGAATTTATGAAAACTTTACATTGCTTTTTGTTAAAAATAATGGGTGAATTAGTAATGAATATAGGGTTAAAATTGCAATATTTATCTAAATTTATAGTCCAATTTAATGAAATTGAAAGTTGAAGAAAAAGATTGATACAAAACAAGTTGAGGGGTAGAAATTGATTTTTTTTTTTTCATTTTTAAATTATAGGACCAATAAAGATTATTTTTTTTAGTTCAACAACATGTGGAGGTGCGTAGATTCGAACCTATGACGTCTTGGTTAGAAAGATTCTTTAACCAGTTAAATTATTCTCGGTTAACCAATAAAGACGATTTAAGGACAAAAATTATAATTTAAACTTTTATCTTTTTATTTGTATTGGTTTTTGTTCCAACAATCATTTTTCTACATGTTTCTGGGGGGTAAAAGTAAACTACTTTTAAGTATAGAAATCAATACTCATTTTAGTAAAACTTCTACTATAACCTTCAATAATTTCTAAAATTATTGAAAAAAAAAAGTTTCTTTTAAAAGTATAGAAGCAAATGTTAAACGAGCCATAATTTTTATCAACTACTTTATAAGGCGGTTTAATCTTTCGATAAAAGAACATTAATAACTATTTGAAAACTGTTGCCTTTTCCAGCGATTTGAGCGAGGATTTTGATTTTTGACCCATCAATTTACATATAGAAATCACTGAATAAAAATTATTATGATGCTGAAGCCCGAGCTGCAATTTTCTTGGATTCTTAAACAAAAAGTAGAATAAAAATAAAATTATAATCCAAGTTATGGAGGGTGACGAGTCAAAATGAGCCTCTAATTGAGTCACCATCTGTAAAATGGCCAACAGGAAGCACTGAAAACCAGGAAAATCAGCAATCTCGATTATGAAAGACCCAGACCCAGTCATAAAAATTGATTCCCAGTTGAAAAAATTGGAAAAAGAACCCAATAAAAGGAGTTTGGTTCAATTCCCATAAACTGGGTCGCTCTCATCAGTTGGATCCCAAAAAAAAAACCCATTAAAATATTTGCTTCTTTCAGTCTGTCCTATATAAAGCGACTGTTACTTCAAGCCGTGTTTCGGATGCAAAATGTTGGGTGTAAATATTTGCAAACAAATATAGATTTTCTCTTCCAGTATTTTTTGGGGGGTCAGTTTCAGAGAAACGCTTCTCTGGTTCATGGGCACTTCAAATCTCCGCAATCGTTAACTGAAAATGGATGCTTTGGTTTTTGGGCTTTTTTTTTCACCGAACACAGTTCTGGGTTTTTTCCTATCAGCTGTCCTGTCATTGCTTTGTTCTCACTGTTTGTGGGTCTTCTTCAGTCCAACCTCCTGATTGTTCTTGCTTCAAGTTATAAATTCCCAATTAAGTGATTTTTTTTATTCATTTTCATCTGTTTCTTCTTTTATCGATGTTGAATAACTTTGTCCTCATTTGAGGAAGTGGGATTGGATTTTGAGTTCACATGGGATGGAGGTTCTGATTCTACTGATTCTTCTGCTGCTGGTTCTTTTTGTCACTGCTAATGCTTCCGACATTGGGGAAATTTCAGGTAAATTTCTTCCTTATTCACATTTGGAATTTACAATCTGCGTTGTTGAGATTTGAATGAACTGGTCAGCCATCAGATTTCGTTTTGTTTCTTCTTAGAAGGTCCGTTTCGAACGAATACAACCATCTTACTTTGCAATATATGTGAAACTTTCAGACGCCTATTCCTTTTTCTTTGCTTCGTGTCTCACTCAACGGCATCTAGTGGTATTGTTGTCGTTGTTTGAAGTGTAATTTCTCAACTGGGTTGAGAATTGAGAGTTCTCTTCTACGCCAGTGCCTCATTTTCTGTTGAAATCTCTCTTTCCTTCTCTCTGTGTCTCTTGGGGATAACCGAACCACTGATATTCTGAGCTATTTGTTTTTCTTAATTCATTGATTTGTTCATTGGTGTTCTGAATTTGTGCTGGCTCGACCACTTCCCATGTTGTAGGATTCAGAAACTCTCCACCCCCTTCAACTTTTTCTACATTTCCTCCAATTGATGGAGCGCCTAGTCCGGTTCAACACGCCAATCCGTCGATAAGAAATGGACCAAGCTCAGCGCCTCAGCAAAATGGTAGAATCCATAAACTTGGCAACTTTGAAGCTGCTGTTTTTTCCATATTGTACTATAAACAATCTCATTTTGACAATGTAGAGTCTACTTTGCAACCACCACTTATGTTACCGCCAATTGCGCCAGTTCCATTGCCTGATACGGTCAAAGGCTTCGTACCGTCCTCTTCGCCTAGTGTTCCGACCGAGTTGCCACCATTTAATAGCATGCCTCATCCACCCTTACCAGTTCAACCAATCGCACCATCGATTTCACCAAGTGCACCAGAAGCAGAAGGTAAAGCACCAGTGAATGAGACTCCTCTGCCAATGGTTTCTCCAGGTAGATGACTATATACTGGTCTTCTGTATTATCATGTGCAATTGATTTATCATCTTCCTAACTGTTATCCACAGCTCCAGCTGTGACAACTTCAAATTCTCCACAATTTCCACCAGCAAGTTCCCCACATGAGCAAACAAATTTTTCATCTAGTCCTCATCAAAGCGCTTCACCCAATGTAGCTCCCATCTCTGAGCCAATTCCTCCAGGTTTGATAATATATACAACCGATTGATTGCCCGTTTATTTTCGAAGTTCTTACAAAAGCACTAAAAACTAGCTCAATTGTTAGTTTTCTATCCCTTTTAATCTCTAAAATTTCTTCTCTCTGTCTCCTCTTGTTGGCCATATCCATGCGAATTGCAATGCCAGCGAGCAAGTTGCCTAAGAATTCACCTGCTAGTCCTCCAGTAGTGCCTGAAAGACCTCCATCCATATTACCAAGTCAAGGTCTGCTTGTGATCTTATCCCAATTCTTAATTTTTTACAACACGGGAAGAATTCTTTAGTCCAAAAAGCTAAGACAAGATCATTTTCCTTGATAAGTTAGAAAACTACCAAAGATTTTATTCAGACTAAATAGATTAATGGAAAAATAAAAATTGTGGTCTGGATCTAGGTGTTTGAACTGCTGGTAAATTTGTACAGTTCTTAGCTTAAAAACTTTAACTTTATTCATATCTCCATCTTGGAATATTTTCATGGTTGTTTGATCTGATCTACCTGAAATTCTTTCTTTGATTGGCCCAAATTTGATGTTCCAGAGCCTGATATCTCTCCAGCGGTAGCTATTTCCCCAAAAGCTAGTGACAGAAAGGGATTAGAAGCACCAGCAACTGCACCTTATAATGCATTGCCCAAGTATATGCCACCTGTGAATCATTCCCCAGAAGAAGGTATCAAGGAAAAGCATATTTGAGTTAAATTATTCCTGAAGAAAGAAACTCTCTCCATGGTGCTTATTTTCTTGTTTTTTTTTATGAAGCTCCTTCCACTCGCAATGACATGGGACACTCTCATGACGCTCAACAGCCAATTCTTTCACCACAAAAAGCTCCATTTCATAGAGTGAATCTTTCTCCAACATCTTCTCCTGTGCCCTCATATAATAAGCATCACAGAAGAAGCAGGAATCATGTCATCAGTCATGCTCCTGCGCCATCATATCCAATTTCCTCTCACAAGACAAAACTGCCAGGTGTTGGTTTAACCTGGATTTGCTGAAGTTCATAATTATTTCCAGTTTTGATGTCCCTGACATAGAAGGTCATTGATTTTATTTTATTTTTTTGCCTTCATTTAATATCTTAGGTCCAGTTGTTTCTCCAGCACAACATCCAAACGGTAGTGGACACCATGCTCCACCTACAGAATCAGGTTCTTAGATGTTTAAATATCCTCTGTGAATTTTTTTTACTCAAATCAGAGTGGAAGTAAAATGGCCATTTTGGCTACCTACACTCTTTCTGTGCAGAACCCTCGCCAATATCTCCATCACATTATGATCCACCGCCTGTGAATCATGTTGCACCTTCCCCTTCACCATCCCATAAAATGTCAGGGCATACTAAAAGTAAGGAACATCATATTGTTTTAATCAAAGAAATATTCCTCTTCCTTCATCACATAAAAAATGATTTCCCTCCCATTTTCAGGACATTTTGATCCCCCTAAAGCTTCACCATTGAAACCTTCAGCCAAGAGCCCAAAGATGCCACCACTGCCACCAATACATGCATTGCCTCCTCCACCTCCCAATGAAGGTATACATCTACTTAAAGTCTTTTTCATCCAGAATACACACAAAGGAAATTAACACTCAAGAACATGTTCAATTTTCTTTTCTAGATTGTTCAGCAACCCTGTGCACCGAGCCGTATACAAACACTCCACCAGGATCTCCCTGTGGTTGTGTTTGGCCCATGCAAATTGGACTTCGCCTCAGTGTTTCGCTGTATACTTTCTTCCCTCTGGTATCAGAGCTGGCAGCGGAAATTGCTGCTGGAGTGTTTGTAAAGCAAAGTCAAGTTCGCATTATTGGAGCCAATGCAGCTAACCAGCAACCAGATAAAACCATTGTCCTTATTGACTTGGTTCCTCTTGGGGAAAAATTTGACAATACTACAGCCTTTTTGACTTACCAAAGGTTTTGGCACAAGAAAGTGTCTATCAAAGCTTCCTATTTTGGGGACTATGAAGTATTATATGTTCGATATCCAGGTTTACCTCAATCACCACCTTCTGGAGATTCAGTCATAGATAATGAGCCTTATTCCAGTAATAATAACGATGCAAGGACAGTAAAACCCATTGGCGTAGATGTACAGAATAGAAATCATAAAGATAGGATAAGTGGTGGTATGATTGCCATCATTGCCCTATCAACTACTGTTGCAGTGGTCTTATGCATTGCTACTGCTTGGGTTTTCCTCTTCAGACGCAATGATGGCCTTTGTCAGCCAAAACCAACCCCACATGTTTCGTTATCCTCCCTCAATAAACCATCAGGTAATATGGATTGTCTACTTATGCAGCCCCCTGCAAGGGTGGATTTTTTTGCAACTTCATATTATTGTGTTCATTAGATCACCATTTAGTTCTCCTGTGGCATTTTTTAAGTCTATACAGTCTTGCAGGTGCTGGTGGATCAGTCATGGCAACCATGCCTAGTTCTGCTTCTTTATCCTTTGGATCTAGCATTGCCCCATATTCAGGATCAGCCAAGACATTCAGTGCCTCTGACATCGAGAGAGCCACCAATAACTTTGATTCTTCAAGAATACTGGGGGAGGGTGGCTTTGGACGTGTTTACAGCGGTGTTCTTGAAGACAATATTAAAGTAGCAGTCAAAGTTCTTAAGAGAGATGATCATCAGGGTGGTCGAGAATTCTTGGCTGAAGTTGAAATGCTTAGCCGCCTCCACCACCGAAATTTGGTCAAGTTGATTGGAATATGTACCGAGGAGCGTAGCCGCTGCCTGGTGTATGAACTCATTCCAAATGGCAGTGTGGAGTCTCACTTACATGGTAAGGAAGTTATCTTCATGTCATGCGTTTCCTTTGTAATTTTAAGTAGTGTGATTATATTGCAATGTACCAATATGGAGAAATTACAATTTGATTTACCTGGTTTTGTTTTTCTTATTCTCTTCTATCAGGTGTTGATAAGGAAACTGCTCCACTTGATTGGGGTGCCCGGATGAAGATAGCACTTGGGGCTGCTCGGGGTTTATCCTATCTACATGAGGATTCAAGTCCTAGAGTCATACATCGGGACTTCAAATCCAGCAACATTTTGCTAGAACATGATTTTACACCAAAAGTTTCTGACTTTGGGTTGGCTCGAACTGCAATGGATGAGGAAAGCAGACACATATCGACACGTGTCATGGGAACTTTCGGGTATAACATTCCTTCCATTTGGATGTTATTTTAAGTTCTTTTCTATTTCACCCTGCCAAATATAGTAAAGAGCCAAAGTTGAGGTTGTGCTGTTATGCATGCAGGTCATCTCAGCCTGAGCCTACTAAAAAAAGTTACAAATCAGATTTTGGAACGTGTTATTATAAGTGCTATTAAGTTAGGCTAGAAGGCCTATCAAGAAGGATAAAGTTGAACTAGGCTAAGTTTTTCACATTTACCATAGATTTGATGTTGAATGATGTTGAATGTTGGATGACTTGTGTACTTCCTTCGAGCCCCATAAACACTGTCACCTCTTTTGCAACCGTTAAAGAAATTTGAGCAACCATAAGTCATCTTGATTCTCAAGATGACTCTCCACCTTTCTAACAGCTGCAACATGAAGAACATGTCTTAGTTAGACTGTAGTAAACGTGATTACCTTCAATTCTTAGAGGAAATGTCTACTCTTGATATTGACTTAAGGAGCAGCAACTTGACATATCCCACGAACGCTGTTCATGTGGAAACAAAATACATTGAAGCCAACATGCATTTTCATTTTCCTACTTGTTTTACATTTTTACTCAAACTTATTGTCTCTCCTTAATGTGATCAGGTATGTGGCTCCAGAGTATGCAATGACTGGCCATCTACTTGTGAAGAGTGATGTTTACAGCTATGGAGTCGTTCTTCTTGAGCTACTAACTGGCAGGAAACCAGTAGATATGTCGCAACCGCCAGGTCAAGAAAATCTTGTTGCTTGGGCTCGTCCACTTCTCACAAGCAAAGAAGGCTTAGATGTTATAATTGACGAATCACTAGGTCCTAATGTTCCTTTTGAAAGCATTGCCAAAGTCGCAGCCATTGCTTCAATGTGTGTGCAACCAGAGGTGTCACATCGACCTTTCATGGGCGAGGTTGTTCAAGCATTGAAACTAGTTTGCAACCAGTGCGATGAGGCTCGAGAAGCAAGCTCACGAGGTTCGAGCCCAGAGAATTCGTTCGTGGATGTGAATGATGAGGCATCAAGTTCAAGGCAGATGCTAGACTCTTTTCACAGCCAATATTTAGTAACTAACTCTATTTCGGGTCGTGATGTGATCGATGCACGTCTCTCACTTTCAGACATGTTAAATACTTCCATCGGTATCGGAATGCAAGAATCTAGATTACTTGAAAGATGCTTTAGTTCCGGCCCTCTTAGAATTGGGAAAGGCAAGAGGCACTTCTGGCAGAGAATGAGAAGATATTCTGGAAGTAGTATAAGTGAACATGGAATGCCTAGATTATGGTCAGGTTCTACAGAATAGAATAGTCCTTCCATGCAGTTAAATAACTCCATAGACTCTTTTATTCCATACTCATGACCTGTAGAGTGATGCGCATGCTGTAAGGTAAAATGTTGTGTTTTTAATCTGTGAATGTATAGAATACTTTGTATCATGAAGAGGACATTTGATTGCATACAAAGATTTTATTCTCAAGGAGAAAGGTTTTATTCTTGTATTCTCAAATCCCAATTCTTATTTTGAACCTGCAAAATCATAAAGATGATCCAATACCATAAGCACACAAAAAGAAAGAAACAATCACTCTTCCAATTTCTAATCATTTAAAATATTGGCTAAATAAGTTGATTCAAGAAAAAATAGGGACCCCAGTTCCCAAACACAGAATATAAGAAGCTTCAAAAACCATTTCAAAGTTCAAACATCCATACTTAGAAGTATCTCGGGGAAACAAGGGCCTTCAATTAATTAATGGTGCCACGATGGGTCAGGGCATATTAATTAAACTCTATAAATGGTAGAAAGAGCCAGCGCCGGATATTCCAGATACATGCACACAAGTTGCACGAAAATAGAAAAGAATCAAACACTGAGGGTAGACTAGGAATTCAAATGCCACTACATAGACAACTACAATCTACTGCGTAAAATGTCTGATACAAAAACCTTAGCTAGAAAAACTTTATGAAGCTCTCAAGGCTTTGCAGCACATTCAACTACGTGAGATTTGAATTTTTCAAGCTCAGCTAACACCTCATCTTCTGGCCGATAAATCAGATCACTCATGCGCCATATCTGCAACTCGAAACAAATTCCAAGAGAAAATTAGCACCCCTCCAATCCCAAACCAAAACATATAAATAATAAAACCAATACTTCTCTGCAGTGTTTGTGTAGGCAACCGAGCGAAATAAGCTCATGGTCCTTGTATTTGCTCAAGGGGTGCAACTTTTTTCATGGTTACTTAGTTCTACGATTCCTTCTTTTTTTTTTTTTTTTTT
>JAOANK020000022.1:2020377-2038581 GCA_026257165.2 Telfairia occidentalis | reverse complement strand
TATAGACCGTTTTGGCTATTTACTTAAACCTGATCCACTTTTATGTCTCCACATAAAGTTCAAGTACTCATAGAATACCCATGGGTTCTTAGTTTGTTGAATTTATAGAGTTATACTTAATTCAATAACAACTTTATTGAATGACTTTAATAACTACTTTATTGATGATAGAATATGTTTACATGCCAATGAGTTTTAGGACATAAAAACCCAACATTCTAGTCAATAAATAAGTGGTTATCTAAATCCATAGAGGACGAGGTGGATCCACGAGCCCACTTTGATGTCATTTTAAAATAGACCTGCCAATCTCAAAAGCTGGAACACAATAACACAAAGCACTTAAATAATAAAAAAAATCCCAACACTTAAGTTTCAACGCCACAATAGACAAAACATCCCAATACCATCGACATGCTACACATTTAGAAAATCCTAACATGTCCTAACATAATTCGGCTCAACCACAAGAGTATGACACAAAGAAGAGTTAAAAAACAATAAGACTCTATAGAGATATGATACCTCAAAATTACAGCATTCTCTCATAATGAAGTGCGCAAAAATCATCTCGGCACAAGATATATCCAGAATCGAACAGCCCACCCCAAATTTAAGCTCAAATCAACAATGTAATCAAACGAAAAGGTAATGTCGACCGAGAACCAAGTAAAACAGCAAGATGATGCTAAAATCAACAAAATCACAGCAGCATGCATCACTTCATGAACACAAATCCCTTTACGAATTTCCCTTTGACATCGAAGAAATTCACTCTCAAATGAGGTTCAAATCAACAATAGATGCAAAATAAACTCTGACCGACCTAAGTCCAGGTAGTTCCACGAGAATAATGGTAGCAAGCCACAAAAATCAGTAAAAGAAAATTGATACAAATTGATTTAGCCATACGTATTAATTACAAAATGAAGGAATCAAAATGGAATAAATATGAATCAAACATGTTTAACATATAAACAAAAAGAAGAAAAAAATTAGCAACTATAAGCACTAACCTCTTGATATCTACATGCAGTTATTGCGTGAGAATAAGGAAGCTCAAGCTTGTCGTATTCTTTGTAGGAACACGTTCTTGAGATCAAACTGATAATGGCATCTAACACCTTGGTAAGCTGTTCTATAGCGAAAACGACGTGGATTTCATCCAAAAATTCTTTCTTCCTTCTTCATATATGTTTATGCACTGTTTTTGTGTATTTTCTGGGCTTAATTCAATGTTGTATAGTAGCTAAATAGCTTAGGCTTTAGGGTGTTGGAATTTAAAAACCTATTAAATGACTTGATTTATTCTTGGAATTCATTTATTTCTTGTTTGCCTTTCAATTTCGAGATTTTAATGCCTTCAATAAACTGGTCATTAGTTGTTTGGTTGATGCATTCATTGTCTTGCTCGAGAGAGGGTAATAAATTAGGCCATGGGAGTTGAACATAGGTTTTTTTACACGTTAAACATACCAACACCCTAGAACCTCCTTTCTCTTGATAAATTGACCGTTAGCGTGCCTCTTTATTGCTTTCTTAATTTTAGAATTGTTGCATGATGCTGAGGTCCCTAAATAGAATCGAAAAAATTATTTGATAACTAAGAAAATTAGAAATCACAATTCCTTGAGGACAATACTCAGTCTATTGGGTCGTTTTATTACTACGATTGATCCGTGCACTTGCGGTAACACATTGTTGGGTGCAATCAATCCTGCAAATCAAATAAAAATGTAGGTCCTCATGGTCTCTTATAACAAAGGTCAGTGCTTTTGACCTAAAGTTCAAGATGCACCAAATGGTAAGATCACATTGACCTTCATTAATATTCGTCGTCCTATAAATTTTGCGATGGAAGTCAGCATACGATATTCCAACATCGACCTCGAATCCAAGGACATCACCTTCTTTGTATTCTTTCTCCATCTCATCCTATTCACCACAAAAAATTACGTGCATGTGAGGCATTATGAAATGGCTTTAATAAGAAGGTGAAAAAGGTTTTGAAATAATGAGGATGAATGTAAGACGTCGATCACGATTACAAAGTATTCACAGCTTTCAAATAGTTTCATTGTGTTCATCTTTTTATTGATTTTTTTTGTGTGATTAATTGGAATATTGAAGAGGTTGGTGTGAAAGTTGAATTTATCTACCTAAACTGAATTGATTGTTTAACACATCTTTGGTAACAAATACTGGATACGATATCGGGATGATTTGAAAGAATATAATTTAACCTTGATTGAAAGATTTGTCAGAATTAAATGAGCTGTTAATCGCATTGCAAGCTGAGAATTAATTCGTCAATCTTCAATCACGTTAAAAGTTCTATTATATCGCTATCGTGGTACACGATCGGTCCACGTTTTGTTTTTGCGACGATGTGTTTCTGAATCATCCATTCACATTGGATGCTGGACAAATTCACACGATCAATTCTGTATTCAATCAATCGTGATATATATTCAACCCAATTGTTGTGTACGAATTCGATCGTCTAATTTTGATTGGTATCGGTACTAATATATTGAATCAATCTGATCATCTAATTCGGTTGATATACATTGCAAGTTCATTTCGTTTGAGTGAAGAACGAAATTTCCGTAAAGATGTAAGTGAAGACAAAAAGAGAGAAAAAGATTGCAAGTGTCGGAAACAAAACAACGATTCGGTTCGTATATTTAGTTATTGAAGATGGGTAAGAAATGAGCTTTTATATGAGTCAGAAAGAAGTTTTGTAGAACAAAATCAGAGGTAGAGAAGAATGCAACCGATATACACAAGTCAGATAGAAAAAGCAAAACTACCAATAGTTGGTTTTTAGGGAAACAATAAAAAGGGAAAAAAAGTATAATCAACTCCTCTATTTTATTCTCTCTTTCTTTTTATTGCTCTTAAATTCATTGGTTTTCCTTGACTTCTTATTCTTCTCGCAATCTCACACAATACTCAATGGACGAACCAGATGACGTACAAGTTAGGCATATATACATAAAGATCAATTTCAGACCCACTTTTGGATTTTTTTATATTTCATAGGCATTTAGCCATGTCATTATATTTTAATGTTGATATTTGATACTATCAGTGTGAATTGTATCGCGTCGAAATTCGATACTATTGAGTTAAAAAATGTTATACGATGAAGCAGACGTTTTGAAGGCGTAGTCGATATTGCGTTGAGGTTTTGATCATCGTATCATGATCGAACTAAATGATTCTACTTAACATGAAATGAACATCGTACCACGATCAGGCTAAAGGATTGTATTTAACACGAACATCGTATCACGATAGGACTAAATGATTCTACTTAATACGAAACGAACACAGTATCACAATTGGGCTAAATGATTCTATTTAACACGAACATCATACCACGATCAAACTAAATGATTAAACGTAACATGAAACATACATCGTATCATGATCGAGTAATTTTTAAGTTTATTATAAAAAAATATTTGAGTAAGATACACGAAACAATAAAACATTTAGTGCAACTCAGTTTTAAGTGGTGCATGACTACGCGACAGTTAATTTTTCGGAGTGCATCTTTTTTATGATGCCCTTTTCTGTTTTATATAAGGGATTTATCGTTTTCACCTTCACTCATATTGTTCCTCTCTGATTCCATTTCCTTCTTTGTTACTCTATACAACAATGTCTTCGTTCTCATTGGAGAAGATCGATGCTGCACTTCTAAAGTGTCAAGACACCCACCGACAGTTATTATAGGTGGCCACAGAGGATGTTGGCGTCATCCGTCAGGTCAGTGAAGCCCTTCGCATCACATCTCGCATGGTTGACAATATGGAAGAACTCAGTGGTCGTCAAAGCGACCATCGCTGAAATCGGTCGAATAGAGGAGATTCTCCTTCACCAAAAGGATGAAGTTCTCACAATGAATGCGAGGGTGGCTGACTTAGCGACTCGTGAAGCCACGACTGATGGGCCGGATATGGACGATGGCCTTGCCTCTTAACTATGCTGTTTTTTTTTTTAACATTATTGTATGTATACACATATCAATAACATTATGGATTTGAATTCCAAACCTTTTTCAAATTTTTAGTTTCCAAACCTTTTCAAATTTTATTATTAGTTCATATTTTAGTTCTTCATATTCCTTTGAGATGGTTATATTAAAATTATGTTTAAATAATAGAATATGGAGAGTTAGTCATAAAAAGATTAAATATGAAAAGTATTGGAACACAAAAAGATATGTAAATTTATTTCTAACAATTAACTCTAAAATTATTACTTTAATTTTACTTATAATTACTAATAGAATTTCAAAAGTTTTTTTAATATAATAATACAATATAATAACTTTTCAAATTTATGTCGTTTAAAACCAATCATGAAATTTCAATGGTTTTGAGTATAAAAATTTATTTCTAAAAGTTAACTATTTATGTTTTTGATGTTATTTATAACTACTAATATGTTCTGAAAGTATGATTGAACTATTTATAATTATAACTATATTATTATATTATATTATAATTATTATATTTTATATAACATTATAAAAGTACGATAAGAATTTTTTTAAAATAACATCATTATTTGCTCAAATTCAAATATAACATGTTTTTAAAAAAATTATATTTTGCTCAAGAATTTGGAGGTGTTTCAAAATAAATCAATTGTAAAAATCATGGTAATTCAAAGAAGACAATCGATCGTAAAATAAAATTGAAATATTGTGTATGAAGCACGTGTTGAAAGACTAGTTTTATTTAAAGAGTGTTTTTCATTAAATTATGAAAAAATACAAATAAGTGTGATCGAAAAGTACGACAATAATAAGTGTATTTCATTTAATTATGAAAAATAAAAAATGCATCGTCATTCCTTAATTGCTTTTAACTCCCAATAATAAGTTTTTAGTGTTTTCAAATTTTAAATTTTGAATTCGAAAATGCAGAATTACACTAAAAAAAAGTATTGTAAAAAATATACTATTTCATGTTATCATCTCATTTTATTTTTATAAAAAAATTAAATCATATATAAAGTGATATATTATAAAAGGTTAATTATACCGAAGTTAACATAAAATATGCTAATAAACTAATTAATAATATTTGAGATTATACTAAATATTTAGTTAGTAATAATAATTATTTTTATTGCTTATGAATATACTATTGAAAATACCTTGAGCGATTTTTTATATTGAGATTCAATTGCTAAATCTACTACAAAAATAAATATATGAAAGCACATAATACAACTATATTTTCATTGAATCCCTTGTTTTTAAATTTTTATTTTCAAATGATCACAAACCAAATGCACCTTAAGTTGCCAAATCGAGCATATGTCAATTAGTTAAAAATATATCTCCCTAACTAAAAGATCATGAGTTCGAATTTCTCCATCCCCACGTGTTGCATTGAACTAAAAAAAACCTAAAGTTTAGAGATAAATTGATATGAGTTTAATGGCTTGAACACTATGAATTTAATTTTATCGATTTATTTTAGGGATAACAACATATATGACCATTTAAAATAGTCCATTTTAAAAAATGGCTAAACGATTTCTTATTTTGAAGAATGACGTGCTTAAAAATAGGATACGAAATTAGCCTTCAATGAAGATTTTATCCCAACTAGATTTTATGAGAGAATTCTACGGTAAAAAAAAATACCAATAACTTAGAGAATACAAAAAAAATTATTAAAGAAAAACTTAAAATCTATAATCTAGGAAATCAAAATAGAAATTTAAATAAAAAAAATAAGATACTCAAATTTTAAAATTTTATAACAACCGAATCAAAATCAAATACCTAAAAATATAAATTTGAATCTAACAGCTATCATTATTTAAAATAGATATAAAAATTTGAAATTAATATTTTAAAAAATATACAAAATTGATATCAATACACGATATAAAACACCAATAATAATAATAAAAGAAATCTAAAGTATAACAATTAAGAGAGTCTTTCTTCTATCTCTTTTATTCCAAAAGTACTTTAAATACTCTAAAAAAATACTATCTATTTAAAAAATTGCTCTCGGATTACCCTCTACTATTCAAAAAATAAAATCACTGGCTTTTAGTTACATTCTTTAAGTTATCCAAGAATAGTCTAAATACTTTTTGCTCAAGTTGCAGATATATACACCATCTTTAATTTATCAAAAAATACTCTATAAATACTCACTAAATATAAATGCTCTCCACTATTCCAAAAAAGTTGTAGATAAAAAATAATTTAATTTGTCCAAAAATACTCTCTAAATACTCCTTAAATACTCTTGAGCTATTCCAAAAGTAATGTAAATACTCTAAATACTATTTACTATTTCTAAAACCAAAAGTACGTAAATACTCTAAATACCCTCTACTATTCTCAAAATACTCTTGGAATCCAAGAGTATTTTACTTGGACTATTGAAATGAAAAATACCTTTTTTGTGTTGGGTGTTTGCTAAACTATCTCACTCTTTTGCAAAAGAAAATTTTCCTCATAACTTCCTACACTAAATACTTGTGGAGATGTTCAAACTTTGCCATGAGAAGCAAAACAAGAAAAAAAAGCCACAAAAATTATGTCTTATTCTTATTGTACCATACCTCAGATGTTCAAACGTAAAGATGAGAGTCGATGACTTTGCCACAATGCACCTCTTGTGGAAAACGTGAAGTGAAGAGATGAGAGTAGATGACTTTAGAAGTAAAAACAATTTTGTCTGAGAATTGAGATGCTGTGGAATGATGGCTTTTTGGAGAAGACTTAGTGAATTGAAATAAATAATTATTCGACTGAAAAAAGAATCTAGCAGAAGAATTTTATAAAAATCTAAAAAGATAAAATCAAAGAGATGGTCCAAAAATTAGAAAAGACTCAATGACATATAATATATATAAAATAAAAAAAGTGGTTAGAATCTAAGAGAGATGATTTTTTTTTTAATTTGAATTTAAAAGAAATGATGAAATAAAAAAGAGGTAAAATGGTCCAAATAAAAAATATTAAATAATGAGGAAAAACGAAATGACCATTTTTTAGTATCCAAACTTTTTAGTCATTTTTCAAAATACGTAAAAATGACACATATTCCAATTTCTTTTTATTTTATACCAAGGAACCGGTCCAATTTCCGGACCCGATCAATTTATTCTTCCACTTTCTCTCCCAACTGAAACACGGAGTAAAAACAAAGAAACCAACATAGACAAGAAAAAAGAGGAAGAAAGTGAGTTTACCGAAATTGAAGTATTTCAATTTTCAACTCAGATTCTAAACTACATATGATCTTAAACGCGACCGATTTCTAGATCTCTCTCTCTGGTATTCTGTTCAATGGCTGTCCCCGTCGAAGAAGCCATTGCTGCCCTGTCCACATTCTCCCTTGAGGTAATGCTTGACGCCTTTCATAAACTATCATTTATGCAAAAGTTCGTTTTGATGGTCATTTGGGTTTCGATGCTTTCTGAATTGACTTCATGAAATTTGTTTTATCATACAATGTGAACTTTTGCGCTTTAAATTTAATCTATTTTGCCCAGAAATGAGAATTCTGTAATGGGATTTTTCTGCTGCATTTTGTATGTTTGTATTTCTTAGATTTCGACTTCAATTGATGTAGGATGAGCAGCCAGAGTTGCAAGGACCAGGCGTATGGGTGTCAACAGAGAGAGGCGCAACTGAGAGTCCAATAGGTATGCATTTTGTGGAGTCGTGTGTGGACATTAAACATCTAGATTTAGTACGGTTTCCATTTGGAGTTGAAAAGAACACCTTCTATTGAATGAACTACGTACTGTTGAAATATGGGAACTTGTGTTTTGTACTTCAGATGTGGACGATTGTTTTAGAAACTTTTTACTGGAATGGAACTAAGGATTTATGGCGATGTTGTTTTCAGTAAAAATTACTAAAGATTGACTGAGAGTACTGTTGGAGTATTATTAGGCATTGAAGTGCTTTGTATCCCGAAAACTTCATTGTAACTGTAGTTTGTTAAAAAATCTGCTATACAAAGCCAATGGGAACTACTAAAAAAATTTAAAGACTACAGAAGAGTATATTGGTTTTTCTAGATGAATGCAGCCCGTCGAAGGCAACGGATGCTTGAATTTTTTATTGCAACTAGACAAATCCAATGGATTTTGAAGGGAGTTTTTAGTCTGTCTGTGTTTTTTTTCCCCCATTTCTTTTCTTTTCTTTTCTTTTCTATTTTTGCTTTTCTAAAAATAGGGAATCAAGAACTTATTACTGCTATTATGAAAAAAACAAGAGAAGGGGAAGCAAAATCAAATTCCCCAAGCCCTAAGGAGCTTTACAAGAGTTGCTCCATGAAGTGTTAAGTTCAAAAGGCCTATATTTATAAGAAGAATTTGATAAGTGCATCAAGTTGGGACCAAAAATTTAACTATTGTCAAAACTTTCACCTGATTTCTATATCTTTCAGGAAAGACTCTTTATTTTTGTTCTAGCCAATTGTTCCTATAGCAATGTCTTAATTCCATTACCATCGATTTTTTTGCTCCCTAAGTCAATGTCCATATAGTATCTTTCTAAAAAAATGATATTCTAAAAAATTAATTCCTTCATAACTTTCATATTATATTTTGAAAAAAATTATAATATAGTGTCTACCTATATACAGGTAAAGATGGAATTTCCATAATTTTAATTCCATCAACATAGAATCTTTGGCTCCCTAAATCAATGTCCACAATAGTATCTTTTCTAGGCTATCCTCCATACATCTGTATTGTACACAAGAGGTCCTCATATCTTTAAACAATGGTATCCAATAATTCTGGACGATACAGCAATGGAAGAAAAACATGATCTCTCAGTCTCATTGTATTTACACAGTATGCATCATTTTAGACTGAACATCATATTAGGGTGTCTATTTTGGATCATCTCCCCACAATCGATGCCACCATGAATTTTTAAAGAACCTAACTTTATTTGATTGTTTGCCCCTCCAAATGGCCTTCGTAAGATAGGCTGGCAATCCTGGTTTCAAGGTGGTTAACCAGGAGAAGTGAGGTTTTTTTGGATAAGAAACAATTTTGATTGAGTGAAATGCATAAAAGGGGATTATCCAATGATTACAAAAAAGATTGCCAATTTGTAATTAGAGAGGAAAAACTATAATTACTTTTTTTTTTAACAAGAAACAACTTTTCATTGAAAATATAAAAAGGAATACAAGTTCAAAGATACAAACTCCTAAGGGAGTGAAAATAAAAGAAAACAATAAACTAAAAATTCAAGGCGGACAAATAAATGCCTCCCAATTATTACAAATATCAAAAGAAGAGTAAGAGGCGAAACATTTGATAAAGAATTCCATTGAGATGATTTAAGCTTAGCATTGTTGAAACAATCGAGCCAATGCTGAGACTTATCTTTGAACACCCTTTGATTGTGCTCAAACCAAATTTCAGACAGTAAAGCCTTGATAGAATTAACCCACAACAGATGACTTTTTGGATTTAAAGGACCACAAAGGAGATGGATAATGTTACTCTTAGAATCCCCCGCAAAGACCCAAAAAAGGTTGAAATAAGATAATAAAGAATTCTAGCAACTTAATGCATAAGAGCACTGAAATAAGAGATGATCTTGAGACTCTAAACACAAAACACATATACTTGGGGAGAGAGACATCCATGACAGGTTCTTTTGCAAACAATCAGCAGTGTTGATGTGGCCATTTAGAAGAATCCAAGTAAAAATATTACATTTTCTAGGACATTTAGACTTCTATAATGAAGCAAAAAGCTCTTTAGACAAGCTTGAAGAAGAAGATAAGTGCTTTGTCATGGACTTAACTGAAAAGCAACTCGCAACACCATTTGTCTTCAAGACTACTCAACCAAATAGAGTAAATCAAGGATAGCAAATCTGCAAACTTTGAACATTGAACATCTAAGAGACTGCAACGATTGCAAATATTCCAAGCTTTGGGAATAAGTCCCAAAATCAGCAACCGCTCCATCAGGATGTAAAGTCCACCTTTAAAAGATGAGGAAATAAAGTACTAAGAGGAACATTTGAAATCCAAATATCCTTCTAAAAGGAGATTCTTTTGCCATTACCAAGCTTGAATTTGTAAAGAGAGCTAGCATTATTCCAAATCTTGGAGATGTTGATCCAAGGATATTGCAAACAACCATGAGAATTAATGTTTGAATTCCAATTAAACATATCCATTCCATAATTGCTGGCTATTACCTTTCTCCACATAGAATTCGGCTCATACCCAAATCTCCACCCCATTTTGCCAGCAGTGCCCTATTTTTCCATTGGAAAACAGCTAGCCCAAGGCCACCATCATCCAAGTCACGAGAAACCAAATCCCAACGCACTAGATGACTTAGCACTGAATCTTTACCCACAACAAAACCTTCATAAAGAGCCTTTGAATGCAAATGCTCCAACATACTGCTCTAGACATTACTTGTAAACATGAATAAAAATGGCGAAAGAGGGTCATCTTGATGCGAACTCTAGTTTCTTGGATTCGTCCTTTGGGTCTTCCATTGATAAATATGGAGAACTTGGGATCTCGAATACAACCCATAATCCACTTTATCCATTTAGGCCAAAACCTTTGTGAAAAAAAATCGATTCTAAAAAACTCCAATCCAGCATGTCAAATGCCTTTTCAAAGTCAAGCTTTATAACCCAACCTTTCTTCTTTTTAAGTCGGTAAAACTCTACTATTTCATTAGCAACAAGAATGAAGTCTAAAATATTCCTACCTTCAATAAATGCACCCTGATTAGGGGAAATTAAAAGAGGTAAAACCCTCTTCACCCTTTCCGCAAGGACTTTTGCCAACACTTTATAGGTGGAAGACAAGAGACTCATTGGACGAAAGTCCTCGATACTCAAAGATTTTTCCTTCTTTGGAATTAAACAAATATAAGTTTCTTTTAAGCCAGCATTGATATGCCCATCTCTATAAAATTCCTCGAACAATCTCAAAAAACCAGACTCCAATTGCTGCCAAAACTTGAGAAGGAATTCCGAAGTGAAACCATCTAGACTGGGAGCTTTATTTTTACCAAGATTTTTAAGAGCTCCAATAATTTCTGCTTCATCAAACTGCCATTCCAACTAGGACCTTTGATTTGAGGGAAGAGAAAGCCAATTCAGGCTAGAGGGCATAAAACAATGAGAAAGCTTTCTGCTATACAAAGAGCTAAAAAAATCAATAATTTCTTTTTCAATTGCTGGTTGAATAATAAGAGATTCTCCACTGGAATTAACCAATTCAGATATCAAAGATTTCCTCTTCTGAGTAGCAAGATAACGATGGTAGAATCTTGAATTCTCATCCCCTTCCTTCAATCATTGGAGTTTGCATTTTTGAATTAAGTCCCTTTTTTCAACAAAATATTCAACAAATCGCTTTTTAGAGAGATTCTGCATAAAATACCATCCTCTAATAAACTAGAAATTTCCTCTTTTGAGTCAATGACTGAAATATTGCTCAAAAGATTTTGCTTAGAGTCTTTTCTTTGTGATTCAAACTCTGAATTCCATTGACAAAGGATGACTTTGAGCTTTCTAAGTTTTGAATGGATAGCAAATCAAGCCCAATCGAAGGATGTATCAACCAACAATGATGTTTAAATAAGAGCGATGCAATCCTTTTTTGACAACCCAGAGTTAAATACTGAAAAGGACAAGGCCCCCAATGAAATGTACCTGAATCAAGAATAATAGGAAAATGGTCTGAAGTAGTTCTATCTGCCTTGATCACTCAAGAATTATCAAAAAGTGAATCCCAATTAGATGAAATAAAGGAACGATCTAGTAGGTATTGAACTGGCCTGCTACCACTTCTTGACCATGTAAAATTACCATTTTGAAGGGGAATTTCCAATAATCCCAACTCCTCAATAAGCTCATTAAATTTCCTTATACTTCTGGTTGAAAAGTACTGCTTGAGCATTTGGATGACCATCTGATTGCATCAAAATAACCTCCTAAACACCAAGGTTTATCAATGTATGCAAACACAGACCTCTGTTCGTTCCAAAGATACTTTTTTTCATGATAATCAGTGGGGCCATACACATTTGTTACCCAAACTTTCAAATGATTGGAGTAAGATACTAAGATGGAAATTGAATAACCTCCTCTTAAAGCTTCTTTAACTGTAATTTAGATTCATCCCATAAGACTATCATTTCGCCAGATCTTTCTAAAGAATCAACTTCAGCCCAACCAATATTTTTTGAGCTCCACAACGATTTTACTAGCTTTTTATCGAAATACATCAATTTTGTTTCTTGAAGCAGGACAACATCTGGGCAGTGGTTTTTGATAAATTTCTTGATTAAGAGCCTCTTTTTAAAATCACCTAAACCCTGAACATTTCATGAGATGATCTTCATTGAGAAATAAGGAAGCCTAGGGCAGGGGAATTTGTAAAACAGAGTAGGGGAAATTGCAAAATAGAGCAATTGCACTCGGATAATAGAACTTTATCACAAAGTAGAACCAAATCAGAACCATTTCAGATCAGGGGGACGCAGAAACAGAGCAAAACAGATCTTAGAGAGATTTGAAGAGAACCAACTACAATCCCACTTTTTGGAAAAACAGAGGCTGGCTTGGAGATTTACATGAAGCGTTTGAGGAGAGGATAGTTCTGCTGCACTTCCAACTGAAGCAAAGTCTTGCAAATGGAAATCCCCTACCCTACATAATGCTAAATTATTAGAAGAAGAAGAAGAAGAAGAAGAATTTCCCGTCACATGATCTGATGCTCCAGTGTCTACAATTTAGGGCTGCATATCTCCTTTGCTGGCTGTTAAAGCAGCAGACATTACTTTTGCAATACTAACCCAGTTCCTTGTATTATTTGACCTCTTTTTCAGTGCTTCCATTTGTTCTTTAATAAAGGGAGTTGTCACTGAAGTGATAGAATTAGCAGGGGCTTGATTGTCATGATCATTGCGATGTTGAGGTTTCCAATGGGAAGGTTTTCCATGGAGCTTCCAACACGTGTCCTTACTATCACCAACTCTTTTATAGTGTTCACACCATGGTCTCTCACATTCCTGCCTATTGTCATTTGATATTGTTGAGTTATAACTACGGATAGCAAGTGCAGAAGAATTGACATCCACATCCAATGAGGTTGATTCAATTTTACCCATCATAACACTTTTCCTACTTTCTTCTCACCTTACTTCAAAAAAAGCTTCACGAAGTCTTGGTAGTTGTTTTGCCCCCCATAATTCGACCTCGAACTTCATCCAAATCTTTGTTGAGGCCTAGAAGAAATTTGAATACCCTTTTTTTCTCTAGAATTTTCTTATATTGAGTTGTATCTTCAGTACACTTCCATGTATAAACTTCAAATAGATCAAGTTGTTGCCAATAGCGAGAAAGGATATTATAATATTGAGTGACAGACTGATCACTTTGTTAGAAGTCATGAAGAATTGTTTCCATTCGAAATAATTCTGATGCATTCTCCTTGCTAGAGAATGTTTCCTTTACAGTTTCCCAAATCTAATATGTTGCATCAAATAAGAGAAAATTTTCACCTATTTTATTAGTCATAGAATTTATTAACCATGACATAACCATACTGTTTTTGACTTTCCACTTTCTGAATTCCGGATCATTTAGTTTGGGTTGCACAATTTCATTTGGGAGATACTCATTCTTACCCTTGCCACAGATGAACATCCTGACTGATTGTGACTATTGGAAATAATTGTGACTATTCAATTTGTGACTTGTGATTAGGGTAGGTGATGATGAATCTTCTTGACCGATTTGTTTGGCAGATTTGGAGGAGGAAGCCATAGATACTAATACTAATACTAATACTAATAATAATAAAACTCAATCAATGAGGAAGAATAATAAGCCTCTCATGTTGTAGAAACTGGTGCTGATAAAGAAAGTGGCGACGTTTGACGGTGGAGGATTTAACGACGACGATGTCTGGCTGTAGAGGTGGCTAAAAAAAAATTTGAAGCAACGAAGAGACGTTTGTAGTCGCAACGAAGAGATGTCTGGCTACTAGTAGATTTGTCACCGTTTGTGGTCGCTCGAGGTAGCTTTTTGGGAGAAGATGAACGAGAGAGAGATCAAGGGATGCGTTTCTAGTCCAAAGATGTAGACTCGCCGGAGATGACGTTGAGGAAAGAAGATGTAGACTCGCTGGAGAACTTGTCGTAGATGACGACGAAGAAGATGGTCGTCGGAGGTTGAGATGATGGTGGCGTAGAGCTTGGAAGAATTAATGTTTATTTTGTTATTGCTATGATACCATGAAGATATTTCTGAAATTCTTTTTTTTTTTTTTTTTTGGTTTTTTGGGAAAGAAACAACATTTCATTTCATAGATATTTCTAAAATTCTTCGTATTGCTCAAACAACAATAAAACTCTTGTTTAAATACAAGAAAATCAAACCTTAAGTAATAGCGATACCTAGTTTAATCTAAATTTTAAATCTTTTAAAATAAAGATAGTTTCCTCATCCTAACTTTGATATTAATTTACAACATTTAGTGTTAATTTAGGTAATATTTCTACTAGTGATTCACGATTCTCATACTTTTATTTAATTTGTAATTCTTGTAATTATTTATTTGAGTTTATAGTTAGAAGATCTCTCATCACCCTTTTGTTCTGAATATTCATATTCGTATTGTTAATATATTTTATTTTTCTGTATTCAAAGGCATCCTACGGTATAAGATGATTCATTATTGCGTAGGTGATATATAAATTTTTTTTTGTAGAGTATAGTGATGTTTCCGCATATCGTCTATCTCTAGCAGAAGACACAAAAGCTCTCAATCAGTTGGTATGCTGTTTTACTTTTCATGTCAATTGTTTAAGTTTGTTCTTGTATTTAGGAACGATTATTAGTCTTTTTTTTTAAAAAAATAAGAAACAAGATGTATATTAATAAAAAAAGCGGGATGTATAAAAAGAGGGGATGAGATATCCACAAAAGCCAAGAGATTACAAAAAAGACTCCCAATTGGCGTAAATCTGCAAAAAACCATTATTACAAAAGTCAGTATAGTGGGAGTCAGTATAGTGGGAGCACCAAATTGAGGATTAAAATTTGACAGTCCTAAAAGGAATTGTTAGAAGTTTCTTCCTCTTGAAAAGCCCCCGTGAGTAGAGGGACAACACATGGGCTCAAGCTTGGTTGAATGCGGCCTTTTGTTAGTAAATCTTGTACTTGATCGTGTAAAATCTTGTATTTGATTGGGCTCATTTTATAAAGAGGTAGATTTGGCAATGTTGACCCTGGTAGTAAATTGATATGATGCTGTAAATCCCAAAGTGGGGGTATAGTGGATGGTATTTCCAAGATATTTGGAAATTCGTGAATAATTTTTGAATTTCTTGCAGCATTTTAGTTGGATTTTCCATTGCATCCTCCTTGCCCTTTGATCACAAACTGAATATAGTACTTCCTTGTTCAAGGAGGAATTGTTTTCCGCTTAGGACAGTAAAAAGTTGGCCCTTTGTATTGTTGATGCATAATGGTAATAGCACAATTTTCTTAACCACTCATATGTGTTTTCTCGTCCCTCGTGCATTGCTTGAGTGTCGTATTGCCAATTGATAGAGGGACTGTTCAAATGTTCTTCACTTGAGCCTCATTACCTTTCTCTATCCAACTGACTTTGTAAGGCGTAGGATGAGGATCTAGCTTAAGATTTAAGGCTACCACAAGTTTGCTAGACACAATATTCTCGGTGCTTCCACGGTCTATTATAATGGTGCAAATCTTTCCAATTATTGTGCATCAAGTCTTGATGAACGAGTGTTGTTGGAGGTATGATTCTGTCTTTGGAGTAAGGAGGAGTTGTTTTACAATACATCAAAACTGTTTCCCTTCATTTGGTTCAAGATATGTTATCTCATTTTCTGATTCTTCATTTAAACTTCGATTAGAATCATTGCCTTCTTCCATAATGGCTATTGATTGTCGTTTTTTGGTGTGGGGGGGAGGGGGGCATTGATTTGATAGGTGACCTGATTAACCACACCAAAAGCATTTCCCTAGAGTTGGTCTATTGTAGGGATTATTGTTTCTTTTGCTTGTGGGAGTGTATGTTTCCTTTCTTTTGGGCAAAGTGATGCTATTTCCTCCTTGGCTTGGCTTAGAAGTGCTGAAGTTGAAGCACTGCCTTTGCGAATATTGTTGTTCTGTCCATCCCAATTCGTTCTTCTAGTGTATTGCCTCTTGAAACTATTTTCAATATGCTTTTCTATTGTACTTGCTGTAGAAATTGCCTCAGAAAGGTATCCAATTGGTTAAAGTTGGATCCTTTTTTTTAATGTCAGTACGCAGTCCGCCAATGTATCTTGCCACTTGATATTGTTCGTTTTCTCCAAGTGATGCATGCAAAGATCCTTGCAAGCAGTTCTCCACGACCAAGACACCAAAGTTCAACCCAAGCACGCTTTCTAAGTAACTTTAGTGGGACTTGATGCTAGGAACTCCTTGGTTAAGTGAACCCCTAAACACTCAAAGACACTAAAACTCGAAGTTAGTGAAAACAAACACAAAGGGGAAGTTAGGAACGGCTTACCTTTGAAATTTATGGTCAAGGCCAAGGAGCAAGACAGCTTGAATGCTTTCGCACTATTCTCAAACCCATTCACTCCAAGGAAGAAACACTCCACAAGTTTGGTGACCAACCAAGCTTGAATGCTTATTTACAAGCAACTCTAAGCAACGCACAAGAGAAGCTTAAGGGGGGTGGCTCAATTGCGTGAGCAAAGAGAACAAAATTTCATTCTCTGAAATTTCAAAATTCATTCATCAAAACTGGTTAAACGTGCAAGAGCTTTGACATTTTATAGAAGCCAAAAGCTTACAAAAAGAAATCGAAATACTAAGGAAATTCTATTCCTAAATTACTTGTGAAAATAAATCCTATAGAATAATATCCCTTAATATTTAGGAATAATATTCACCTATTTTCCTAACTTAGAAAAAATAATAAAATCTTCCCTAAAATACTTAAAGCAAATCGCAAAAATAAATTAGAGAAAATAAATGTCTTCCTAAATTGAAAATAATATGGCTTATTTAATTTCAGAATAATATCCAAGCCAAATTGTTTCCAAAATTACAAATGAGAGTAATAAGGAAAGATTGTGCATATTTGTGTAGGCGCATGGGCGGCGGCAGAAGGGGCAGTAGGTGCGCGCGAGAGGGCCAAGGGGGCTTGTGTGCGCCTGGGCAGGGCAAACGTGCGCGCAGGTGTATTTCAAGCGTTTGCCAAATGCTTCGAGCGTTTTTCAATCTGATTCCTACGTTCGACTAACTTCGAGGGAGTCATACGAGGGACATTCTTCAAAAGCGATCTTGCCCCTGGTAATAGTTCTTTCTCGCCATCTTTGACCATTCGAATGGTCCTAGCTATTGGTTCTCCGTGGGCAAGACTCTTCCTCAACTGGAGTGCTGATATCATTTTCACTCCATTCGGCTGTTGCAAACTAGCCTGAATGATTGTTGGGTTGGAATCCGTGACAACCAAGCATTTGGCAAGGGGCATAGGGATTTATGTTGAAGTAAGAACTTCATCCCTAACACCACATCAAAATCATCCATCCTTACTATCACAAAGTTTACGGTTCCGGACCAGGTTCCCAGTTTCATCTGGACTCTTTTAGCAACTCCCACAACCGGTAATGCAGCGGAATTAACAGCTTTCATCCTTCCTGAGTCTTTGTCCCAACGAAGATTCAATCGACGAGCTTCTGTCTCCGTTATGAAGTTATGGGTGGCTCCTGAATCCACCATTGTACTGCTTGTGATCCTATTGTTGAACCAAGCTTCCACATACATTAGCCCTCGTTCGGGCGGTTCATTGGCCCCTTCGACTTTTCTCTGAAGGGCTGATAAAAACCTGAGTGCACCCACGCGAGGGGTCTCATCGACCTCACTTAAGGGGGTTCTCATCTCAACAGCTTCAGGTTTGAGTTCCTGATTGTTTATAAATGTCGCTTGGAAGGCCCTGAGGGCTGCTCGTTCAGGGCATTCAGAGGCCCTGTGTGCTCCCTTCCATATGAAACAACGGGCGTCCCACGATAATTATTGTTGTAGTTGGTCTGTTGATTTGGCCCTCGCCAATGGTTTTCCGATCTAGGTTGGAATGGTCTATGATCTGTGCCTCCATTCCGATCTCCCCC
>JAOANK020000022.1:1994302-2010429 GCA_026257165.2 Telfairia occidentalis | reverse complement strand
AATCTAACCTTAAAGGTTGTACAATTACTATTAAGGACAAATACATAATAACACATATATATATACATATCATAACAACCTAGTTTTACTGTGAAGAATACCGTCTATTGAAAAAGGAGACACTGGAATTCGTTCCCATATGAAAGTTATAATGATGCCGGAGTGACTTCCTTCTTTGGTTGTCCCTTCAATTTTCTGTCCGTGTGGTTTCAACAGGAAGCATGATGATTTATTCTTTTTGCTTCCTAGTTATTTATTCTTGCCTTGTTAGCTTGCACATCTTTTTTTGGCCGAATTTATTCACTGCTTTTCTTGCCTGCTAATTTCCCCTCTTGCTTGTATCTATCGTTTTTTTTAACAAGAAACAACTTCTCATTGAAATAATGAAAAGATACAAGTGTTCAAAGGAAACAAACTCCCAAAGAGAGTGAAAACAAAAGAAAGATACCAAACACATAAACTAATGAGGAAATATAAAGGCTTCCCAATTTGAACAAAGATAACTAGGAGAATAAGAAGAGAAAATTCTGGACATAGAACACTATTGAGAAGCTTTAAAAATGGCTGCGTCGAAATGATCCGCTGAAGAAGAAGTCTTGTCTTCAAAGATTCTTTGGTTCTGCTCGAACCAAATTTCTGATATAATAGCTTTGACCGCATTGAACCACAATAAATTTGTATGAGGAGAAATATGAAGGCCAGAGAGTAGCTGGGAGACATTCTAATCAACATTCTTACGAAAGATTCAATTAATATTAAATATTTTGAATAGGGAAACCAACCTTGTAAGGCATATGGGCAAAAGAAAAACAGGTGATTCTGAAAATACCATCCTGTACACACAGTAAACAAACCAATGGCATCAACAGAAATGTAGATAATTTCGTTTGAATGACATCCGAAATATTTAAGGCTTGTACAGTAATTTATTTGTAGAAAAGGAAGGCTTAATGCTTAGAAACAAGATGTGGAAAACTATTTTTAGAACTTGTTGAAATTGGATTTTGGGTTCCCTTTCCAGACCTTCCCTTTCCTATGTTTCGTTTTTTCTATGTAATACAATATTTCAGAAAGAAGACATTAGAATTACAATTGAATTAAATCTCATTGCTTGATGTTTTAGTATTCAAAGTAAAAGGAACAAGCTAGAGCAAATAAACTAAAAGAAATTTTGTTTCTTGTTAGAAAAAAAGAGATGAAGTGATCATCCAACTGAGATATCTTCAAGAGAGGAGCAAGGGAGAAAGTTGGGTGTTGTTGGAGAAGTCTAGTCACATGAAAAGGTAGAAAAAAGAAACAAAATTTAGTGTATAAAATTGAGTTATTTTTGTTAGAAAGCAAAGGTATGAAAATGCTCTCTTCTCCCCCCTCTCTTTAATTTTTTCAGTTAGGCTTGAGTATTCTGTTTCGAGGATTAGAAGCTGTGAAATTGCTATCGTTCAAGTGGAGATAAGTAGCTGCTGCATTGGAAATCAGTATTTTTATTTTTGGTTTGAAAAATGTGCCTTTCTTGTTGAGGATATGGAAAACAATATTCGATTGTCTCTTTCTTTATCTCAATTAGTTTGGTTTGAACAATCCTCGGGTGATTTGTTGAATATTCCAGTTCAGATAAAGTTTGTTAATCAAGTTCAAGATTCATATGGTATTTGCCGCATTCGGGAGGTTAGATACAATTTCTGTTGGTATTTGGAATTTGCTGTATGGCCTAAGACTGGGGGATTACATAGAATTTTGACTCCGGAAGGAAACAAAATGAAAGGATGGCCGGTAATTTAGGATATGCTGAAAATGTTTTTGACTAAATATAATGAGAAGTCCCTGAATGCTCAACAATCTTCAATTCAACATTATCACTCTCGATTCTCATATACTTACATCGTGAAAAAAGATAGCTTGGTTAATGATGATTCTTCTAGGGTCTATAAGCATTCTTTACCTTTATCCAGAAGATTGATAAATGGAAGATTAGTGGCTTCTAAGAAAATTTGAAAGAACAATCAAGAGATTTGGGTAAGAAAGGAATCAGAAGTTATAGATGTAGACTGGGAGAAAATCATGGTTGTTTTCAAACTTTGTGCTCATGACAGTTGGAAGGAGATCTCTCTGGCTTTAAAAGGAAAATATTCGCAACATTGCCTCATCAATCCATTCATGGCTGACAAAGCCCTAATGAAATTTGAAGATGGAAAGTCTTTGAATGATTCAGAATGTAATGGCAAATGGAGAAAGATTGAGATATTTTATTTGAAGATTGAATTTTGGGATTTAACCAAACACAGCAAGAAAGAAGTGGTTGAAAGCTATGAGGGTTGGATTCGAATAGGTGATTTACCTTTAAGATATTGGAACCGTCTGTGCTTTGACGCGTTGGGAAGTTATCGTGGTGGTTTGCAAAGCATTTCCTCCCAAACTCTACCTTATTGATTGTTGGCTTGTATTCAAGTCAAAGCAAACTTATGTGGATTTCTTCCTGCTTCAATAGAAATAAAGAACCCAAAGGCTGTAAATGTTCAAGTTCAAATTTCGTAATAAGAAGATATTTTTTAGGAATTGAGGCTCAAAGGAATCTCTGAAGATTGAGGATATGATCAGCAATTTTTCATCCAATTCTCTGGATAGTGACAGATTTCAACAAGTTTTGGAAGATGAAAAGTCTTTCATTTCTAAAACCTCCCTAAATAGATGTGATAATGATAAGTTAGGTAAAGTTATTGATAAAGATAAAGCAGAAGTTATGGTATCCTTCGTCAAAAAAGTGGTAATTCATAAAAGGAATGTGAAGAGTTTTGAAGTGGTTTTCCAGCTGCTAGAGAAAATCAAACGACTCTTCTTGAAGAAACAATGGAAATGAATTGGATCTGTTAGTGCACAATTCAAATACAGGAACATTTATTGTGGAAAGAGACAATGAGTCAGCCTTGGGGGTTTCATTGAATTTAAATGGCAGTGAAACGTAAATACTTCTTAAGATTCTCTGCAGCCTCTTGAAAAGCCAATCTGCGATGGGCAACTTAGCGATCAATTTTAAAAGATTATCAATGATATTGTATCTGAAAAGTCTCCAATAATGAAACTTCAACTGGCGTATTGAAAGATGTTCTGAACCATTAATTGCAGATCCTCACAATAATGTTCTCTCTGAAGGGTTATTTATTCAAGAAAAATCATGGTTGGGAAGGGGAAAAGTTAGCTTCTTGTAAATGTTTCTAATTCTGATGATCATCTGACGTTTCCAAAAGAAATTTAGCTGGAGTGGTTAATGAGGCTTCTCTTGAAGGAGGAAAGGCATATTCCTTGTCACTCACAGCAGGCCTTATCCAATCAACAAGAGTTATTCCTCCCAACAGTCATTTGCTTCAGATAATTCTAATTTTGAGGATGAAGCTGTAGCTAACACTAGCAGCGTTGAAACTGATGAATTTCTGGCAATCACCTTTGAGGATCGTAATATACATGTTATCAAAAACATTGAAGAATCCTTTTCAAAAAAAAAAAAAAAAATTGAAGAAGATATCAGAATTCTATTTTCAAAGCCCTTTTCTTCCGAAAGCATTAATGGCAGAAATTGAAATTATGGCCCGATCATAAGGATTTGTCTCCGTTGTAAGTCTAACAATGAGAATGTTGATGTATTCTTAGTGGGTGTAATTAAAAAAAGGTAAATATTCTCTCTCCTATTTCCTCTCTCATCCTCCTCGTTCTCAATTTCGTTTGATTCTTTGAAGATTTCCGACTCTAATTTGAAGATTTTCGATCTAATTCCTCAAGATTCCTCTTCTGGTTGAATTTTGTTATTATCACAATATGGTTTCAATGGAAATTATTAGTTGTAGAGTTAATGATCGATTCGTTTGTGTCTTGATGGAAAATGAAGCTTATTTTATTGAAGATGTAGAAAGGAAAATTATTGTGCCCCTCCATACTTTCTCAATTAATTTGGTTTCATGATCTTATTGTGATACTATACTTCAGAGCCCGGTTGTTTCTCATTTTTCTGTGCAAGAAAGGGATAATTTTGGTACTCATCACATTTAGAAATTTTCTTCTTATTCAACATGGTACACGTCAGATTAATTTGCTTCTCAAATAATCTGGTTTGAAGATCTTATTGTGATATTAGTTGCAGAGTTAACGATAGATTCTTCTTAGAATGTGTGGTTTGGCCAACCTCTGGTGCAAGAAAGAGTGTATTGATTCATGCTCAGATGAATAAGAAAGGTTGGGTTATGTTACAAGCTTTCGTAGTCACAAATAAGGAAGTCCCAAAATCAAAAGAGAACGCTGATGGGAGATCCGCCTTCTCTCTTTATTCCTTTCCCTTTCTTCCCTCCACCATCCCTCCCCTCCGCTCACCCTCCGACCAAGCATTAACAAGCCATGAACCTACCCACCTTGCTCTGATCATGAACAGATTACCAAAACGCTCCATCACCATCGACAGGAAGAGTTTCACCATTGAAGTTGACGAATCTAGTAGAGGAAGAAGAGTATGAGTTACAGAGACGAGACGCGATAGATCATTCTCCATGTCCATTCATTGGAGCACACTCAGATGGATAACAGACTGCATCAACCTTCTGTTACACGCCCCATTGAACCACAAGTTCTTCAAGGAAAAGAGAATCGATGACCAGGTTATTTAGGTTGAGAAAATCACCAATAAGTAGGGACACTTTGTGGAACTTGACCGACTAGACAGCAATAGTGGAAAGAACAAACTGATCATACCTGTGGGTGAAAACAGAAAAGGTTGGCTCTCCTTCACAGATCTCACCACTTTTAATAGTTCTTATTCCACCAAGGTGTCGAATGAGCCAAAACCTACCCCTGACCTGGTCAATAATGATAATACCAAAGGGACCCTCACCAACCTTCCCTTGTAGCACCATCTGCATACACTGCAAAAGACTTAAATGAGATGCTCATTCCGTAGCCAACCATCCTCCAACCAATAGCCCGCGCCACTGACCAACAACCCATGGTCCCTCTTGATGTTGAAAAGATTATAGTACTTCAGAGAATGAATTTCCATGATAGTTGGTACAACATTCTCAGAAAGCCTACAATCTAATGTTATGGCCTTTTGCTCCCTGCACCCTTTTCAACCAGACAAGGCAATCATGAGTTGTGAGAATAAAAACCGGTCACATACCCTTGGTAACTATAAGGGATGGCAAAAAGTGAGGCGATACAAACTTCTTTACAAGCCTTGGTCCCAAGAGGAAATCACCAAGGAACAAAAAGTCCCTCCCTATGGGGGCTGGATAAAAATAAGGGACCTTCCTTTTGATAGATGGGACTATCACACCTTCAAACACATAGGTGACGCATGTGGGGGTTTTTTGGAGATAGGCCACAAAACTGTTAACCTCATGGACCACATGGAAGCAACTATCAAAGTTAAGAACAATGACTCAGGCTTCATTTCGACGCGTATAGCTCTCCCATCTTCGTCATCTTCGGCTTTTTCTGTCGCCATTGACTCGTTTTTTGAGGCAGCTTACCACATTGGGTACATCATCGACGTTCATGGCAAACTTGGTACTCCGGTGGCAAAGAACAATGTTGAAGATGAAGTTGATGCTCCCAAGAAAGGTACGGAAAATCGTTCCCCTACTACCCCTGACAAAAGGATTGAAGATACTCTCTCTCCATCATTATTATGTGCGGCGGTTGACAATCCATCTCTTACCCTTATTAATGAAATAGAAAAGGGCCCACCATCCTTACCCTCCCCAACCATCACCCACTCTGGTAACCTTCCTACATCGAGGTTACCTCTAATCTGACTTTACCTTATTTAGCTCCCTCTACCCCATCACATCATCTCAACTCAGACGCGCAAAAACCTTCGACCCACTAGACATTACCTCATTCCATTGGCTTTCCTGCGGTCAATCTTAAGCTCCCAAACCCATCATCATTGAAGTAGCACTCCTTGAGAAAACAAGTTGACTTGGACCGTGGAAAATTCATTTTTATCCCTGGCACAAAACACACAATCTCTCTTTATAGCTTTACATCCAAACTAGAAACGACCGATTACGTTACTAGACATTTACCCAATCCACTCGACTCACCTCATTGCACAGCTGAACCCATTGGAACAAATGATTCCTCTTGATGCTCCCTGCTGCTCCATGCTTCACACAAACCCATGCTATCAGCCTAGGCCTTTCTCCCCCATTTGATACCACCTTAGAGCTATCTCCCCATGGCTCGAGGACTGCGGTTTGTGCATCATGGCTATCCCCTCTAGGAAAAACAAGTCAAAGCTATATGTGAAGCTATCAAAGGGTTTGCGAGAGCTCAGAAATCTCCCATCTTTTATTGACTACGAAAGACCTCCAAATGTTGAAGGTCAGGGGACTGTTATGCATATATGAAGATCCTTTCTTGGAATGTTAGAGGCATCAGCTCGTGGAAGAAAAGAGCCTTGATCAATGACACTATCACTAAATACAATCCTGATGTGGTGATCTTCTAAGAAGCCAAATGCAGCTCCATTGATCACCTCACTATAAAGTCTCTCTGGAGTGGCAAAAGCATTGGCTGGGCTGCTTTGGATGCTCTGGGAGCATTCTGATCTTATGGAATGACCCATCTCTTCTCATATCGGATATTACACAAGGTGCCTTCTCTCTCACACTTTTACTCTCTCTCGCTGACGGGTATCAATTCTGGTTGACAGGTGTTTATGGTCCATCTACGGAGGAACAGAGGCCTTTGTTTCTGTGAGAACTTAGGGACTTGGTTGGTCTTTGTAGCGACAATTGGGTGCTTGGAGAAGACTTCAATATCACTTTCTGCGCATCTAAAAATTCTAATGGCACCTCTCCATCCCCTGCCATTAGGAAAATTTTTGATTTTCTCCAACAAAGCAACCTCACTGACCTTCCTATCAGCAATAGACTCTATACATGGTTAGATTTCAGATAGGGTTCCTACACTCACTCGCATTGATCCCTTCCTTACTAGCACTTCATGTTTGACCAAATTTGTGAATGCCAGTGTGAAAAGATGTGGCTTCAACATCAGGCTTCAACACCCACATCTGACCATTACCCCCTTCTCTTACAATTTGGTGACCTCAAATGGGGCTCCTCACCTTTCAAATTTGAAAACTGTGGCTTCAACATTCTTCTTTCAAAGCCCTTGTGGACAACTGGTGGCTTTATGCAAAAGCTCAAAGGTTTGAAGTGGGAATTAAAAGATTGAAATCTTAGCACCTTCGATTTTATCAAGAACCAAAAAGTAGAACTCCTCTAAGAAATTGATGCTATAGATATTCTAGAGGAGAATGGGCGACTGACCACTGATCTTAGGATTAAAAGGATCTCACTTAAAGGAGATCTTCAGGATATTATGGCCAGAGAGGAAGCTCTCTGGAGACAGAAATGTAAAGCTAAGTGGACTATTGAAGGCGATGAAAACTCATGATTCTTTCACAAGTACATGGCAGCTAAGAGGAGCAGAAATTCCATATGCGAAATACTGTTTAGATCCGGAACAAGCCTCGTAAATGACATGGACATTGTTGAGGAATTTATTGATTTCTACAAGGACCTATACACCAAGAAAGATGGCCAAAGAGCTTTCCATTCTGACATTGATTGGCCCCATCTCTTTTGAACAAAATGCCTCATTGGAAGCTCCCTTCACGGTTGAAGAGATCCACCAAGCTGTTAATGCTCTTGGCACAAATAAGTCCCCAAGACCCAATGGTTTCATGGCAGAGTTCTTTAAAAAATTATGGAACATCCTTAAGGATGACATTATAGGGGTGTTCGAGGAATTTTTCAAGAGTGCAATCATCAATGGCAACCTAAATGAGACCTATATTTGTCTCATCCCTAAGAAAGTGGATGCTAAATCTGTTAGCGACTTAAGACTTAGCAGCTTGACATCATGTTTGTATAAAATCATTGCCCGAGTCCTATCGAAGAGACTGAAGAAGGTACTTTCCTCCACTATATCTGATTATCAATCAACCTTCGTCCATGAAAGGCAAATTCTGGATGCATCTATTATGGTTAATGAGCTCATTGAAGATCACCTTAGATTGAAAAAGAAGGGCTTGGTCATTAAACTCAACATTGAAAAAGCATTTGACAAAGTGGATTGGGATTTCTTAGACTTAATTATGAAGGCTAAAGGGTTCGGCTCATTATGGAGACGGTGGATTAGAGGTTGCATCTCATCGGTCAATTTCTCCATTATTATCAATGGAAGACGTCGAGGTAAAATTCGAGCAATGAGAGTTCTTAGACAAGGTGACCCTCTTTCACCTTTCCTCTTTATTCTAGTCATGGACTGCCTTAGCTGGATGCTCACTCTTGCATCTCACCGAAACATGATAGAAGGATTTGATATTGGATCTAGCATTAATATCCATCATTTGCTATTTGCTGACGACACTATCCTTTTCTTATCCCAGAATGAGGCAAGCTCTCTAATCTACTCAACACGGTTAGTTCTTTCGAGGACTTATCAAGGCTTAATATCAACAGAAGCAAGTTCGAGCTGATTAGCTTTAACTTGGAGGGACAACCTGTTTAGGGTCTGGGAAACAACTATGGCTTCAAAATCAGTGGCGGTCCATCTACCTATTTGGGCCTTCCCCTTGGTGGAAACCCCAAAACAAGATCTTTTTGGAGGCGTATCATAGAAAAGATTCAGAAGCGATTGCACTGCTGGAATCACTCCTTTATTTCTAAATGTGGGCGCCTCACTCTTATACAAGCCACTCTCACAAACCTCCCCACATATTACCTATCTCTCTTCCACTTACCTAGCAAGGTCGCCAACTCCATCGAGAGACTGTTTGCACATTTCCTATGGTCTAGCAAAGAAGGAACTAAACCTCTTCATTGCATCAAATGAGATTCGATCAAAAAGCCTCTCCTATCAGGTGGGCTTAGTATTCCAGACATGAAACACCGTAATGCCGCTCTTTTAGCTAAATGGTCTTGGAGATTCCGACATGAGAAAATGGCCCTTTGGTGGACACTGATTGCTGCAAAGTTCGGTTCTATTCATCACGGCCTTATGACAGACCCATCTACGAAGGTTTCTTCCAAAAGTCCATGGAGATTTATCACCCTCTATGGGAACTTAATTTTGCAAAACCTCAGCTTCAAGGTGGGAGATATGAAGGATACCAATTTCTTGCATGACCCATGGATACAAAATGTGCCATTAAACAGAGCTTTCCTCCACATCTATGCTTTAGCCATGCTAAAGGACGCCTCTACATCAGAATTATGGGATGAAGGCAACGCCTCTTGGACACCCCACTTTCGAAGAAACCTAAATGATGTGGAAACTGATGAATGGGCTAAAATCCTTGCCATCACTGTTGCCTTTTGCCCCACTCGCTCCATCGACCATTGGGTTTGGAAGCTTGAAAAGAACGGGATCTTCTCTACGAAGTCCCTGCTTCATGGCATGGCCACATGCCTATCAACCAACTGCAACTCCCTCTACAAACTCATATGGAAAGGCCATTACTCCAAGAAAATCAAGTTTTTTCTTTGGGAAATCAGCAAACTTTGCATCATCATTCACGACAGGCTTCAATCTTGCTGCCCGTGGATTGCTTTATCTCCCAACTGGTGCACTTTTGCAAGAAGGATAATGAAACAGCTAGCCATCTTTTTGAGCTCGTGTGGGGCAAAATTACTTCAGCCTTTGGATGGAGCGTTGCTCCCCCTTCAAATGTCCCTGACTGGTTGAACATGATCTTAATTGACCACTCATTCTCCAAGGCTAAGAAATCCCTTTGGCTGAACATAAATAGAGCTCTTATTTGGAATATCTGGATTGAACGCAACGCTCGTATTTTTCAAAACATAGAAAACAGCATGGAGGACATTTTGGAGCTCTCTCTTTACAATGCTTTATATTGGTGTAAAAGTTTTCCTCCTTTCAATAGCTACAACCTCTCCAATCTCATGACAAATTGGAGATCTTTTTTGTAATCTTGGATACTTTTGTACATTTCATTCATATCAATGAAATTATGTGTTATCCAAAAATAAGAAAGTTTGGGTTTTGTTTTGGCAAATGTTAAGAGATTTTATTCACAAGATGTCCGCTCCTTTCAAAATCTTGGAGAAAGGGAAGCTTTATAATTCTTCCTCTCACCTTTCCTATGCTGAAGTAACAAAAACTCTTCGTTCAAAGGTTGAGGAAATTCCTTTGAAAGAAAAGGAACTTTTGAGGAGTTCTAAGACTACTGTTGATGCTAAAAAATTCTGAGTTAAAAAGGAATCTGAGGTCGTAAAAACTGTTTGGGAAGATATGATAGTTATAAGTAGGCTTTGTGCCTCTATTATCCTTGGTCAATTCTGTAACTTTGAAAAGTGAAGAGGACAAATTGACATGGAAGGTTGAATCCTCAGGGTGCTTCTTAGTAAGTTCATTGACTAAACATTTTACTTCATCCATTTTACCAAAGGAATTATATTCAGCTTTATGGAAATCAAAATGTCCACGGAAAGTGAACATCCTTGGTTGGATTTTGATGTTTGGACATCTTAACATTGTGGATTTTCTACAGAAAAAGCAGCCATACATGTCTTTGTCTCCATCCATGTGTATCTTATGTTATGCAGATTTTGATACTCAAGACCATATCTGTTTCCAATGTAAGTATGCTTTGACTTGCTGGCTCTTATTATTCCAGGTTTTCAATCTTTATTGGGTGTTCTCAAAGGATTCAAGAAGTAATATTACTCAATTGCTCAGTGGCCCCTCTTTAAATGCTAGAAGTCATCTTTTAAGGTGTAATTCTATCAAAACTATCTTATCAAAATTATGGTTTGAGAGAAATCAACGTATCTTCGAAGGTAAAAGCAAACTATGGTTAGAATGTTTCAGCATTACTAAATTCAAAGCTTCACAGTGGTGCACCGTATCAAATTTATTTCATTCTTACTTTCCTAGAGTAATTTATAATAGCTGGGATACTTTTATTAAACGTTTGTAATTTTTATTTTGTTTTTTTCACTTCCTTTGGAGTTTGTTTTCTTTTATCTTGTAGCTTTCTTTTCATCATATCAAAGAAAAATTTCTCTTGTTCAAAAAAAAAAGGTAGGCTTTGTGCCCATGATGATTGGAATGAAATCTCCAGAGCTATTCAAGGAAAATTCGCTAAAAAATACTACATTAATTCCTTCAGGGATGATAAGGCTTTATTTTCTTTTGAAGAAGGAAGAGTTTTGAGTAATATGGAAATAAAAGATAAGTGGAGGAAAGTTGGGAAATATCATTTGAAGATTGATCAGTGGAATTTTTCAAAACAAAGTAAGGAGGAGTTCTTTATATGTTATGGGGGTTGGATCAAAATTAGTGACCTTCCATTGAAATTCTAGACACGTAACTGCTTTGAGGCAATTGGTCAGCATTTTGGTGGCTTGATAAGTTGTTCCTATGAAACATTGAATTTGCTAAATTGCAGTGAAGCTTTTCTCAAGTAAAATCATACTTCTGTCGCTTTCTCCCTGCTTATGTGAACGTTTCAAACCCTGCTTTGGGCGATTTTCCAATCAGAATTTCAGGCTCATCTTCTGCTGCTGCACACGTTTAGTCGATTCGAGAAGATACTGTATTGTTTAAGTCTGGATGAAACTCTCTTTAAAAGCCAGTTAGATGCTGAAAGAATTAAAAAAGCAAAGATGAAGAGTCTCAGCTTTTTTAGTTCCCTTTAAATACTAAGGAGGACCAACTTTTAGTGGAGAAAGGTGAAATGTCATTATTTTCAAGTTTTGAAGGAAAAAGTGCTGAAATTTGCAGATCAGACGATTTAATCTCCCTTTTAATAGTTAAATTAATGCTGTTCTTGCATCATCCGAGAGTTCAAGAGGCAGTAGTTATATTGAGAAATCTGGGGAAAATGGCTTTTTAAATGATAGAGCTTTTAATTCTCACAAGGAATTAGTTGTGCAGCCTCCCTTTATTAATGAGTCCTCGTTAAATGGTATGAAAGAGGTGGCTTTAATGGATGTTTTGAACGATAATCTCTCTCCATTAATAAATGATTTTGGTGTGTTAAATAATATTTCGGCCACGAAATTGAGGAATCCCAATCTTCCTTTTTTTACACCAGACAAAAGGCTAGAAATCTTCGTCCCATTTTGACACATCCAATGGGCCAACTTTGTGTTAATCTAGAACATGCTTTTAATTTGGAAAATAAGGGAGATTGGTAGAATTTCAACCGTCTTCTTGTGGAATTATTAGCCAATTTAATTCTTTATGTTTGAGAGCAATTAATTCAACAAGTTTGGATGCTGTTAATAATTTATTGGCGAATATTGAATCTGATTTAGAGTATGAAATTAATGTTAGCATGAGTAGTTTTGACTGCCCTAGGCATTTGATTGTGGAAAATTCAGGGGATCCTCATTCCTTCCATAAGGATCTTCTTAATCTTTTTCAAGGGGATCTTCATCCGGATGATCATGAAATTTTATTAAGAGACTCAATTTCTCCCAAGAGTTTTTCCCCTCAAAATCAGATTAGTATCCCAATCCTTAGAAATAAAAAATCTGTCCAATAGAGAATGAACCGGGTGTATTCCACTTCTTGACCAAGAGAAATTACCATTATGAAGGGAAATTTTCAGCAAACCCAATTCTTCAATAATGATATTAAATTTTTGCCTACTTCTGGTTGATCTGACACAATTGGAGCATTCTGAAGACCATCTAATAACATTAAAATCTCCTCCTGAACACCAAGGCTTCTCAAGCATATGCAAAGATTGAACTCAATTCATCCCAAAGAAATTTCCTTTCTCTGTAATTAGTGTGGCCATATACATTTGAGATCCAAACTTTCAAATTATTGGAAAAATGGAAAGAGAATAACCTCCTTTCAACACTTATTTTACTTTTATTTTAGATTCATCCCATCAAACAATCAATCCACCAGATCTTCCCAAAGAATTTACCACTGCTCATCCCACTTCTTTTGAGCTCCATATTGTTTTTTTGATTTTTCTATCAATTGTCTGGAACTTTGTCTCCTGGACCATGACAACATCAGGGCATTGATTTTTGATAAATTTCTTGAACAAAATTCTCTTCTTGAAATCACCCAATCTCCTAACATTCCATGAGATTTATCCTATTGCATGTTGGTTCTCTCTATTTCGTCTCTTCAATATCATTTGGGTTTTCTCTTATGGCTCAAAGAGTATCTTCACTCAACTTCTATATGGTCTTCTATTTCACAACATGGTCGTCTTTTCTAGATCAATGTAGTTGTTAATGTGAGACCAAATGGAAAGAATAACTCATTTCGTTCTATACATTAGAGAAAGATATATCGACATATATAGAAGCCCTAAACTAATAATAGTAAATTACAATAAAGGATAAAAGACTAATAAACTCCTATTTACATAAATATACTATAACACTCCCCCTCAAGTTGGAGCATATATGTTAATCATGCCCAACTTGTTACAAAGGTAATCTACTCGAACTCCATTTAAAGCTTTCGTAAAGATATCTCCTAATTACTCTCCAATCTTCACATATTCATTAGACACCAAACCTTGTTGTATTTTCTCACGAACAAAATGACAACTAATTTCAATATGTTTAGTCCACTCATGAAATACTGGGTTGGATACTATATGAAGGACAGCTTGGTTGTCGCACCACAACTTGGTCGGAATTGTAATATTGAAGCCTAATTCAATCGAGAGTTGATGCACCCACATTATTTCACATACAAATGTGAGACTAAATGGGAAGAATAACTCACTTCGTTCTATACACTAGAGAAAGCTATATATAGGCATACATGGAAGCCCTAAACTAATAATAGTAAATTACGGACAAAAGGCTAATAAACTCCTATTTACATAAATATACTATAACAGTAGTCAAGCCAAGAATAAATCTTGGGAAGAATGTGTTGATTTGGCCTAGTTCAAGACTTCTTATGGTGTTCTCTTTCTAAATCTTTGGAATCTTTCTCTCTCTGTGATATTTGTAATTGGTTTGCTTTCATTAGTGTGCTTGACTCTTTTCATTTTTGCTTTTTAGTTTTTCTTTTCACTCCTTCAGGAGTTTGTAACCTTTTATCATTTCCTTTTCATTACATCAATGAAGTGTTTGTCTCTTGTTTTAAAAAAAACAAGATAAGCGGCAATTATGAGTGAATTGGATAGTCAGTTACAATGAAATATGTGATTTCATACACCAATAAAAGTGTCTATGAAGTACCTTCTTTGGTTTGGGATATCACACTTTTTGTAATTTCATACCGCATTGAAATTATTTCTTAAAAAAAAAAGTTAATTTGAAATATGGAGAGAACCGAACAGGCAAAGGAGAAGTTGTGTAAGGGAGTTATTAATTACATTAATCAAGTTGGTGGGAATCTTTACATATATAATTTGAATTTTAATGATGGTCAGATGGATGTATTTCCTAGGCAGCAAGTGGAAGTTGAAAAGTCATCTGTTTTAAATTCTCTTCTAGTGATTTAGCTTGAATTTGGAGTTGAACTGATGGAAGAGAAGCTTGAATGGTTGATCTAGTCAAGATTAAATCATATTATTGGTGTTCCCTTTCTTCTTTAAATGCAAATTACTCTTCTAATGATATTTATATGAATTAGGAGGCCTTTTTCCCCCTTTGTAGGTTGTTTGTTCGCTATTTCACTCCCAAGGGCACTTTGTATTTTTGAAAATATTTTGTTCTTTTTTATTTATCAATGAAAAGTTTGTTTTTTTCTTTAAATAAATAAAGAAGGAAGTAATTTTTCTTATTCATTTTTTGTTATTTCTTCAGGACGTTCACACAAGTCAGTATTCAGTGGCAAGACTCTGATTCAATGAGAGAAGAATTAGATGACTTACAGGTTCTTGGTAGTTATCCCTAAAATATTATGTTGTATATGTGAATAATGGCTGTAGGTTCCAAAATTTTTCAATTTTGTGAGCCATATTTTGTCTAGTTATTTATGAAATACTGCTTTGTTAGCATGGCACTAGAATGTGATGCATGCTTTTAACTTTCTTTGTTTTCTCTCTCCCTGTATTTTTTTCTATCTATTATGCAACAGATTTTCTTAAGCACGAGATGGGCCATTTTACTGAATCTACATGTTGAAATGTTTCGTGTAAACAAGTATCCTCACTCTTAGATGTCTATGCCAAATCAAGAGGATTGAATTCGTTCAGGGACTAAATTTTATACGAGTTGATTTATCTTTGAAGTTCTATAAAAGTTATATTAGTAATATGATGACATATTTATTGACTATGGACGAAAAATATTTCCCTTTCATCTTTTTATACTTCCTTGACATGAAATAGTGTAGAAGACATTCTTCAGATTCTCATCGTCTTTGCTGTGGAGTCCTTGGAGTTGGATTTTGCACTTCTATTTCCAGAGAGGCATGTGCTTTTACGTATTTTGCCTGTTCTTGTTGTATTAGCAACATCATCCGAGAAGGACAGTGAATCTCTTTATAAGAGGGTGAAAATCAACAGACTCATTAATATCTTTAAGGTATTGCAGCCTCTAGAATGATAATCAAGTCATTAATTTCTTATTACTTATGAGAAATTATATGTTAGCTATCATGTTCTTTTTTATATCTTTCCAGAATGATCCTGTGATTCCAGCATTTCCAGATCTTCATCTTTCTCCTGCAGCAATCTTGAAAGAGTTGTCAATATACTTCCAAAAATTTTCTGCCCAAGCTCGTCTTCTTACTCTTCCGGCTCCGCATGAACTTCCATCACGTGAAGCACAAGAATATCCTGTTCTGTTTTTGCACTCACTATTTACTTTCTCTTCTGGCATTAAAAATCTGAAAACTTTTATTTAAAGAAAAAATATCTTAAAACTTGATTAATTTTGGTTACCACTCTCTTGCCAATAGTCTTGTGCTTGCCAGATAAAGTTTGTTTTTTCTTCATTTTAAATTGTTTTTTAAATTGGTTGAAGTCCCTCATTTTGTACCGAAAACAAACTTTTCATTAATATATGAAAAGAAACCAAACAAGTTGAAGGATATAATTGTTATGATATGTATATATATGTGTGTTATTATGTATTTGTTCTTAATAGTAATTGTACATCCTTTAAGGTTAGATT
>JAOANK020000022.1:1982028-1992337 GCA_026257165.2 Telfairia occidentalis | reverse complement strand
TATATATGTGTTATTATGTATTTGTCCTTAATAGTAATTGTACATCCTTTAAGGTTAGATTAGGGTTCTCTTGTATATCTATATATAGAGACCTTCTCATACTGAATAACATAACTTATTTTTCTCCTAATCACGTTTTACAATAATCTCTTCGAAGGAGAGCAAGAAAGAAAATAAAAACTAACAAGGAAAATAAAAGCTTCCCAATGATGACAAATATTGTTAAAAGAATAATTGTCAAATAAAGTGGAAAAATAACACCAATGAGAAGATTTAATCTTGGCCAAATCAAACTGCTCTCTCTAAAATAAGAATGTGTCTTCAAAAATTCTTTATTTATGTCCAACCATAGTTTTGAAATATTGACTTTGATTGCATTGACCCATATGAAAAAACCTTTGAGATTCAAAGTAGGACCAACAAGAAGCTGAGATAAATTAGTAGAATAAATTGAACTAAAAACCAAATAGAGAGAAAATAGGCTGAATAAGTGATGACAACAACTTAAAGCATAGGAACAACGAAAGAAAGGCGACCCAAATCCATGGTAGCAGCTTCATATAAGACAAATGACGTTGAAGAATGTCGGAAGAATTACTTTTGAACATTTTGACCCTCATTTTCTTTCGAGGATCTAAAATTTGATAAACTTGTGTTTGCTCTAGTGATCAAATTGAGAAATGTTGAGTGTATTTCACATCCCCTCGTATGACAATCAAAAAATAAATGACATATTAGATTACTATTATTATTATATTTTTTTTATTTTTTGTACAACAAATGTGGGAGTGGAGATTTGAACCTCCAATCTTAAACACACATTGTGGGAGTGGAGATTTGCTCTAGTAGATGCTTTAACTATTGAACTTCATTTTAGCGAAATTGTTTTTATTTTTTTAATACACACACAGATATATATATATATATATATATATATATATATATATGGAAATGAGCTTTCTAGGCCTTTCCACAATCAATGTTGGATAACCCAACAATCTTTCCTTCATGTAGTAAGTCTTGAATCAGATTTTACCATAAAAAAAGCAAGCCCTGATGAACTGTAGCCAAAGGAGCCTATTTTCCTTCTTAAATGGGTGACCAAGTAGAGTGAGACGGAAGAGGCTAAGAGGGTCATTGGGTAAAGCCACCAACCAAGAAAACCTTGACAATGTATCATCCCAAAAAGCTTCAGAGAAGCTGCAAGTGAGGTAGATGGGACTTTGGGATTCTGACTGTTCTGCAAAGGATGCACCAATGTGGAGATAAGGCTGTATAAGGTATTTGATTCTAAAGCTTGTCTTGTGTTAATAGCCCGGTGGCTAAGCTCTTGAAGGAAAATTTTAATTTCTTCAGGTAAATGTCCTTCTAGATTGCATCGTAAAGCTGAGGGATATGGAGATCTTGGAGGCCGCCAAGTGCAAAAAAAGTGATTTTGTGGTCAAGGATCCATTGCTCTGAAGCTTCTACAGCCATGTTCAGGGAGGAGGAAATCATATTGAGGATAAACTATAAATAAGCTTAGCCCATTCGTCAGTTTCCTCGTTCTTCAAAAAGCGCCTTAGTCAATGGTCCCATGGATTGGACCCTGCTGTCCATAAGTCTTTAACAGAAGGTTGTTTGTTGAGAGAGAGAGAGAAAATATGGGGGAATGGGGTGGCTAAGGATCCATCAACCAGCCAATTGTCGTTCCAAAAAAAGGTGGATGGACAGTTTCCTAATTTGCAAATCAAGTTTTGTACCTTTAGATTGACTTCCAAAGGCCTTGAGTAGTAGTTAAGGAGGTCATACCAGGCTTTATATTAAGTGGTGAGAGGTCAGATTTGGCATAAATGACGACCTTTCTCCATCGCGCTTAAATCCATTTGGTTAGAAGAGCCTTATGCTTGTTCTTCATGCTATGCAACCCAAGGCTTCCCTTTTCAGTGGGACGAAGGATTTTGTACCATTTGATGAGATGAAGGCCCAAACTCTCCTTGTTTCCTTTCTACAAAAAGTTCCTATAGATCCCCTCAATATTTTGGACTAGTTTAGATGGCATTTTAAATAGAGACATGAGGTATATCAGGCGGTTGGAACCTTTGGAAATATGAGAACCTCTCCAAGATATAGGTTTTCTTTCGATCTTTTCAATAATTGGAGCCCAATAAGAGAGGGAGTGGGAGTGATCGTTCAAAGGGAGGCCGAGATAAGAATTTGGCCAACCACCAAACTTGCAACCGAACTTTATAGCTATTTGCTGAAATGATGAGGAATCCAAGTTAATGCCTATGGTTTTTTTATTTTGATGGTTGATACTAAGCCTCAATATCTTTTCGAAAATATTCACATAATTAAAAAGGTTTAGATTTCTGTTGCCATGGATGAGTAGTTTTTAATGAAGTTGGTGGGCATATGCACCCCTACCTTCCAACTACAGAGTAAATTGCTAGTGTATTAACCAAGAGGCTCCTAAAGTGACAATTCAAAAAATTAATTCACAAGTTGGCAATGAAAGATATCTTTGAAACAGTTTGAGGGGTGTTGGTTTTATGCATTTTATTAAATATTAGTCTTTTCTATTCGTTGTGTTATATTAGCTGTAATAAGTTGGTGATTATATTTGCAAAAAAAATTTCTTTTATATATTGGGTCTTCCTTCTACTTAAGAAACCCAATTATTACTCTTGTGAATAAGACACAAAATTATATTTTATCTCTTTAAGCAAAATATCACCATAGAAATTTCAAACCGGTTGAGATAGATAGAGAGGACGCTTATATTTCAGAACAATTTGTTTAAAACTGAATCAGCCGACACTATATTACAGAACTAAGTGTTTGTTCTTTTGACATGATTTACACTCCTGCGTCTTTTGTTTGCATCCCCATTCCTCAAGCAGTTACTATTTCCCTTTTTTCAGAGGTTTTTCTGACGTCTAACCATGTGCTTGAGATTTTAGTACATATTTTGGTAAGTCCTTGACAGAAATCTACATATCAGAGACATTACCTTATCATCAATCACATTGGAGCCATCCGTGCAGAGCATGATGATTTTACCATTCGATTTGCATCATCAATGAATCAGGTTATTTCTTTGTCTTACTTTTGCCCTCTCATCCTCTCCCAAATGCAATAATTCTTTGAACGAAGTACCCCAGAATTAGTAGTGAATGATTAACGAAGTTCCCTATTTACAAATGATGCTTCTGGTTGTGCTGAAGCTTTACTCCTCCTCGTACTTGCAGCTGCTGCTGTTGAAATCAATAGAGAATCCAGAGATTGAGTGGTGCAAAGATGTTAAAGGAAACATGTATGACATGGTTGTTGAAGGTTTTCAACTCTTGAGCAGATGGACTTCACGTATTTGGGAACAATGTGCATGGAAATTTTCTCGCCCATGCAAAGATGTTATTTCTTTGGAATCTCATGAAACTTCATTCTCGGACTATGAAAAGGTACTCATTTACATCTTAGCAATCAAAGTTATCCAGATGTCACTCTGTACTATATGGCTAGTTTATAGACCTTCGTTTGCCTTTAGATTATTTAATCTTCTTTTGACCTAGATTGTGCATATTTCCTGCATTCTGATTTCCTTTCCTACCTTTTTATATCATTCCGTTTCATTTGTATTTCGTATCAGAGCCTCATTGGTCTATAAATATTTCCTCATATTATCAGTAGTGTAGGAAAGAACAGCTTCCTTGGCTTTCAGTGATGCTAACATCATTTTAATATGTTTTCTTTATTAATCCTAATCTTTATAAATTTATTCTAGTTCCCTATTTCTCTCTCATGTATTTTTTTTTTGGGTGTTATGGGCCTGTTTTGTATCAAAATAATATAAAAGGATAAAGGCTAGAAGAATAGGATAAGTTCCATCAAAGTGTTAGTGGCAGGAAAACAAGGAAAGGGATAAATTAGTTGATTCTCAGAGATGGTCTAGTAAGTTATTTTGAAAATCTAGAGACCATCAACTTCCTTGAAAATGCTGATCATCCATCAATGTGCTTGTCAGTATTTGAAGTCGTTATTTAAGACATTTTAAGGAAAAATAGTAGCAGTGTTTTAATTTTCAATTTAAAATTTGTGAGTCAACTATGTATCATAGAACATCTTGTCTGACTCACTTTTTAAGAAAAATAAGCCATGTTGCAGTTTTTCCACTTCGTGGAGACCACTTAGTATCAAAGCTGTTATTTTTTCAAAAGTGTTTGGATGAATTGCATTTGATTGCGTAGACCATATTATTAAGGATCAATTATATATTGGGACCTTAAATGCATGTTTTTTAGTATAAAAGTCCTATTAATTTGGAATTGAGTGTTTCTACAATTCTATCAATTTTAATATGGCAGAAAGCCAATGACAAAGCCTGCACCATGTTCTCTGATTTGTCTTTTGGCTTGATGGCTTTCTTATCTTTTGATGTTTCTCTAGGTGGTGAGACATAATTATAGTGCAGATGAAAGGAAAGCTCTTGTTGAACTGGTTAGCTATATAAAGAGCATTGGGTCAATGATGCAGCAGTGTGATACTCTGGTAGCTGATGCTTTGTGGGAGACAGTACATGCGGAGGTTCAAGATTTTGTTCAAAACACATTGGCCATCATGTTACGAACTACGTTCCGTAAGAAGAAAGAAATTTCAAGGTGGAGATCGTATTTCTGATTTCTTTTATTCTAAACAAACTTCTGTTCCTTAATGTATTCTCTTACCAAAGCTCCATTCTTCGGTGAATGTGAATCATAAATTATTGGTTGATTAGAATTCAGTGTAAATTTTTTATTCTGCGTATAAATTTATACAGAATCTTCACGAGAAAAGGATATTGGCTGGTAGGAGTAAGCAAGATCTTCCCTTTAGTTGCGGTTATGTGGAAGTAAACTGGGTTCTAAATATTCTCTTTATCAATGATGAGGGGGGAACTGTAATTCATGACATGAGAGGGTAGGGTATAAATACAAAATTTTGCGTGGTCGTTTGCAGTTGAGTGATTTTGTGCGAAGGTGGAGGAGATGGGATTAATGATGGTTCTGCTCTATGAAAGTTTGGTTTTTTCAATTAAAAAAGGAAAAACCCTGCCTGGATAGAATTTAGGTAAAGAGATGAGACCCATGATATTGTCTCCTATCATCTTTATCGTAGATCAGATTTGAAGTTTCGAGTATAATTGGAATTTGATACTGTTTATTCTAGAAAAGAGACACCAGATTATTATATCCCTTCCAAGGTGATGTTTTTGACAATGTGCCAATTTGAGCATAGATCAACTGGTTAAGACAGAAAGTTTCGGGGTTCAAATTTTCCGCCTACGTGTTGTTGGATTAAAAAAGGATGATGATGCTTTCTTCTTGTTATGGTGATAAAAAGTATTTTCTTTTAGGAACTCTGATATTTGTTTTAACGTCTCTGGTGAAGTTATGCCATTGCATGGTTGTTTGGCTTGACCTTTGTTCTAGGAGACTTACAAGATTTACAAAAGATTTTATTCATTATGCTGTACTTTTTCTGTGTAATATATAATTTACAATTTTCTTCTCGTTGGTTCGTATCTTTTTTTTTTCTTTTTTCTTTTAATAGGAAACAAAAAACATAATTTTTTTATTAATGAAATGAAAAGTTAGAAAGCAACAACTTACAATAAAAAGAAAACCAACTAAACCAACTAAACCAACTAAAAGCAACTGACAGGAACCCAAATAAAACCTCACCAACCCCATTGAACGAACTAACCCCACATATTGTTGGTTCTTACCAAGTGGTACTGTAGCATCTTTGTTTCATTTTAGTGATGTGCGAAAGAATGAAACTGGGATTATAAGGGCTGAGAATGTTGTCTCCTTCAGAATTAGTGGAAAAGCCTTTTGTAGTTGTTTTTTTTTTCTTAGGGATTGGTGTGCAAGTCTTTATTTTATTTTATTTTTTTGATTGAAGAAATTGGGGATGATTTTGGTTCAATTTCAAGTGGAAAGAAAGAAAAAATAATAATGAAAGGATAAAAAGTATTCTTAAAAACTAAGAAAGTTTAGTAGTAGTTTCGGGGTTTGGCCTGAAGGATGTTAGTAAGTTAGAAAAGCTAGATTAGGGAGTTGAAAAGAAAGCTGTTTTTTAGGAGGTTTAGTATCATGGTTTTTCTACGATTTTTTCATGGTGGAGGTGGGGGCTTTTGGTGGTTTGATCAACATGTTTAGGTTACAAAGGATTTTCAGAACTTTTCGTCGTCTTGTAATGGTTTGGTTGCTGGATCGTTGGTATGGTTGTTGGGTTTAGCGCTGATGAGTTTATACCTTCTGGCAGGTTCATTATTATTATTATTATTATTATTATTATTATTATTTTATTTATTTATATTTATATTTTTGTTTTTAAAAATTTTAATGTAATTTTTATTTTTTCTTAAAGATCCTTTGATGGGTTGTCATGTCTGGCTTCATTTGGGTTTTTCATTGGAGCTCTTAGGCAGTTTTAAAACATGCAGTTCGTAACTATCAATATCAATGAATTTCTTCATGCTTTTTAAAATATAAAGGACCAAAATTTGAATAGAAAACTGAATTTAGGCATTTCCTCATAAAGTTGTCTACATGATTGAACCTCTCTAGAAAACTAGCTTTCTTGTTATGGGTAAAATATCCTAACCCAGATATAAAGGGTATTTGTTAGACACAACTCAAGAGGAGCCAAGCCCACTAAAGACTAGGCCTTTGAGATGAGCGAGTCCAAGAAAGGTGAAGCTCACATGAGCTAGGCCTGGCCCAAGGGAGACTCGACTCGTTTGGGCAGAGACTGGGCCCAAGCAATACTCGGACCAAGGGAGGTTCAACCTTAGAGGCTTAGGCCACTGGCCGAACTAGGGCCCAAGAGGCTTGACTCACTGATCGAGCCATGGTCCATGTGGCTCGACCCACATGTGTTGAGCCACCGCCTAAGTGAGGCTTAGCCCATGTGGGTCGAGCCATGGCCAACATGTGGCTTAGCTTGCATGAGCTGATGAGCCAATGAAGAATAGGCTTCGACCCACACCAAGTTCGAGAATGGATGGGAGATGGGGAGACTGAATCCTTCAAAGACTTGGCCAATCCAAAGCTTGATGAAAGCTTATTCTGATTAGGAGAGATTTTGTCTAGAACCCTAAAAAGCTCTCCTATAAATAGAAAAAGAGAGTTCACAAGCAAGGTAAGTTACTGAAACCCTACTTTTTGCAAAGTTATTCACAAACTTGAGTTCTGACTTAAGCATCAAAGTGTGTTTGAGAAGCTTACGACCAAAGGGATTTTGGTTTAGAACCTTGGCAAGCTTTCCTTTAAATAGAAAAAAAGGAGTTCACAAGCAAGGTAAGTTACTATAACTTTACTTTTTGCAAATTATTCACAAACTTGATTCTTGACTTAAGCATCAAAGTGTATTGGCTTTGCACCACACCGACGAACAATTTTATTATTTTATTTTGCATCATCTGGTATAGTAAGACTTTGAAAAGGTTGTGCAAGGATAACACCTCTATTGCTATAGAAAACAAGACTGGGGAAAAGACTTGCTTTAAATTGGATTTGCGAGCGTTGCTAAACGAGAAGTAGAGAAAGCTGGTTCGAGACAAGGTTGAGGTTGAAAGTCAACCTTGGGTATACGAGTTGAAGAGGATGCAAAAAGAGTTGGATATGAAAAAGAGTCAAGAGAATGTTGGAGGATCTATTGAAGCAAGTGGACCCACCCTTCATAGACAAAGCTATATAGGAAGAGGTGCCTCCAAAATTCAAATTACCAACTATAAATGCTTATGATGGTTCAAAAGACCCAATTGAACATCTTGATTCATTCTAGTCATATATAGAACTCCATGGTGTTTGAGATGTAATTAAATGTCGATCGTTTTCATTTATGTTGATAGGTCCAACACGAGAATGGTTACAAAAGTTGAAACAAAAATTCATTGGATCATTCAGGGAGTTAGCTTGAGCATTCAACACCCAGTTTCTGGGGGACGAAATCAGAAGAAATCAGCAACCCACCTCCTTACCATCAAATAAGGGCTAATGAGAGCTTTCAGGATTACATAGCAAGGTTCAATAGGGAGGCTCTCCAAGTCGAAGGTTATACCAATAGAACAACACTTATTGCAGTTGTAGCCGGTCTAAGGGACAAGAAGTTTCTCTAATCACTGGGTAAGAGAGCCTCAGGCACTTACGTAGAGTAGCTCTCTATGGTTCAAAAATATATGGGCGTCGAAGAATTGCTCAGCTTGAGATAGATACCTAAGGAAAAGAATGATTGATCCGAGGACAAGGATAAACAAAGAGGTGAGGAAGGTCAATTGAATAAGAAAAGGATAAGAATGAAAAGTCAATTAGAAAATTCTTCTCGTCCACGTTTACTGCCAAGTAAATTTGAACGCTACATTCTGACTGTGGTACCCGTTGAATAAGTCTTAATGGAAATTAGAGACAAAGAAATGTTGAAGTGGCTCGGTTGCACCAGCCTCATAACAACATGTTAGTCGTAACTTTTACTATTGCAAACATCAAGGTTCATCGAATCATAGTAAACGGAGAGAGTTCAATTGATGTTCTCGCTTTCTATACGACGTTATGAAACTAGGACCAGAACAATTGAAGAATGGTCCAACACCATTGGTCGGATTTGGAGGGGAGCGGGTAACTCTTGAGGGAAGTATTGAGTTATAGGGGATGTTTGGTGATGGGATGACTTGGGTGACAAGGACGGTCGAATTCCTAGTAGTGGACTATATTATAGTCGATAATACGATACTAGGAAGACCAACCTTCCATACCATTAGAGCATTTTCATCGTTCTATGGTTTGATCGCAATCAAAGGATTCTCGAAGACAACTGCAGTCCTTGGGAAGATGTTTTCCCCATTGCTTAATTTATATAGCCTCTTTGTGGTATTCTTTATCTTAATAATTGAGATGTTTTTATTCATTCGTGGAAATTTTCTTTTTATTTTTCACTCCATTTGGAGGTTGTATCTCTTTGAAGTATTGATTCCGTTTCATTTCATCAATGAAAAGTTATTTTATGTTAGAAAAAAAATGTGAAAAGTTTCATTTATTATTAAAAGACTTGATTTTCCTTTTCATCCGTATCTAGAAAATAAGAGTGCTTTTACCATAGGTTCATTGAAGGGGCACATTAAGTAATAAATGAATTATATGAATTGGTTATCTAGTTTCAAATACGAGGATTATTTTTTTTTCTCATCTTTTTTTTGTTGTTGTTTTTGTTCTTGTTAATTTAGCCTACTTTTACTTTGGTAATAACTTAATTATTTTTGTTGGGTTCGAATTCCTACCTTCACATGATATTGAACTTATTAAATTTTGTAAATTATTCGACGTTACAAATTCTTCATAACTTTTGCCGTTGACTAATTTTCAGGATTCTTTCTGATATGAGAACTCTGTCAGCTGATTGGATGGCAAATAGAAGCAAATCTGAATCGGAAGGACAGCCTATGCAAAGAGGTGAAGAAAGTAAAGTGAACATCTTTTATCCACGGCCAGTTGCACCAACATCTACTCAGGTCTCCTCACTTTTCCTTTTTTCTTGTCATATTGTTTGTTATGAAAATAAAAAATGGTTTGAGGGAGAATGAAATATCCCAGATGGTGTTTGACTAAAGAATAAAAATTCAGTTAGCTTGCCTTGTCATGTCATAAAATAGCTTACCTTACCTTATGCTGTCATACTTGGATTTTGCTTCTATTTAGGGTTCCATTGGTTAAAAAAAATGGGTTGCATGGTTAAATTTTTTCCTCTCGCCTTTCACTAGGAGGTAATCTGCAAGCTATTTCTTTTTGGAATCCTATCATGCGGAAAAATTGCTTTTCCAATTGAGGAGATGAAGCAGACTAGCAGACAATGCTCCAAAAAGGAAAGACTCACTTTGGCCTAAGTCCTGCTTTCCAACCGCCCCACTTATTTTCTATTCATCTTTTGTGTTACCGCTAAGTTCTTAGCTAATATTGATATTCCAATTTAACTTTTCTATTTTGGGGAAGTTGCTAATGAGGAAGGAGGTGAGGAGCCCACCTTATATTAACCAGAAATTTGTGGCTTCATCTTGTCTTTAGGCAGGCCTTGATTTGGCCTTGATTTGAGTGGAATGAAGGAAAGGAATAGAATGCTACTGACTAAATTGCTGTGAAACGATTTTGAGATCCATGAGCCTTTTGAAGAAAAGACATTGCAGCTAAGTCTGTTACTAGAAATTCCTTGTGGTGTATGCAGTGTTTTTAAAAGCCCAAGGCGCACTAAAGCGCAATAGCCCTTCGAGGCTTAAGCGCGAGGCGCCCAAAAAAGC
>JAOANK020000022.1:1950514-1963865 GCA_026257165.2 Telfairia occidentalis | reverse complement strand
GTTATAGTATATTTATGTAAAATAGAAGTTTATTATTCTTTTGTCCTTTATTGTAATTTCTCATTATTAGTTTAGGGCTTTCATGTATGCTTATATCTACCTTTCTCTAGTGTATAGAAGTAAGAAGTATTCTCCCCACTTGTTCTCACACTAACATTTCCTATGGTGAAACATCAGAGGCCTCTTTCCGAGTGACTGGGCCATGGAAACCTTTGTATTCATTGGTGAGGAATGCGGTGCTTTCATTGATGTTGCTAAAAAGACCCTCGGACTTAATGGCGACTTGCATCAAGGGGAAAGGCTCTTCCTCTGGGTTCATACCCTCTCTCATCGCGATTCCTTCATCATCTTCTTCATCTAGAAAATTTGTATAGATTGTCCTACAGTACAATGACGACTTTCACTTGAGATATATTGTCGGTTCATGGAAACATCCCCACCTCACCGGTGCATGAGCTCAATCGCGCTGTTAATCCTTCTCCCCCCTCCACTTTTGAAACAAGTCAGACAAAGTACCATGGAGCAGCCAAACCATCAGAAAAGGACTGCACCGCTCCCAAAAATCCTTGTCATGTCATTTCTCCCCCTCCATCACTCTACCTGTAGGGCCCCCATCCTTACATAATAATTCCCCGTGTTTCCCCCTGACCCTCCCCTTCTTTCATTACATAAGCTTTCCCTACCTCGTCCGCCTGCCCTATCCCCCCCGACCCCGACCCCGACCCCGTACCTTTGACTTTCCACTCGTAGAAAAAACACATTAACCTTGGACCCACTGACCACACTTTCGTTATCCCTAGAACAAAACACCTTACCTCCTCTCTCCCTCCTTCTTCAGACCCTGAAACTGAAGACCTATTATCCACCCCTCCCTTTAGACTCCTTTAACTCCCCAGCCGAACCTCCCCCCCACCCCCGGATAACTTTTCAACAGAACCTGTGAATATATCAACGGCCCCAGCCATCGACCAACCCATGGATGCCCCCTACTACGATTTTGCCCTCCATTCTAATTTTTGTTCCCCTTTCCCCCCGATTCTTTAAACCGCCACCTTTACCTTGTACTGCTTGCACCATGGCTTGAAGAACATGGGCTTTGTATCGTGGCTAATTCAACAAAAAAGAACAAGGGAAACTCTCTGTTAAGCAGAACAAAGGATTGCGTGAACTAAAGAATTTTCAATCCTCCTTATCCTTTGAAAAAGACCTTAGGGTCCGGTCAGGTCGTCAAGTCATCAGCGATTATAATCTCCTCGAATGTGCATGGCCTTGGATCTTGGCAAGAAAGAGCCCTTGTAAAAAGCCTCATCAATAACCATAATCCTACTATTGTGATTCTTCAAGAGACCAAGCATGCAACCACTAATAGAGCCATCATCAAGTCCTTATGGAGTGCCCGTCAGATCGGATGGGCTGCGTTGGATGCCATTGGATCATCGGGAGGAATTTTGATTATGTAGAATGATCCCTCCATCTCCTCCTCCAATGTCACTGAAGAAGCTTTCTCTTTTATCCCTCATATTTTTTTGGGCTAATTGCTTTAATTTTTGGCTTTCTTGCGTTTATATCTGATCTCTCCTTTCTCTGTTCTGAGAATTGGGTTCTGGGTGGTGATTTCAACATTATTAGCTGGTCTAAGGATAACTCCAATGGCAAAAGGCCCACCCACAGCTTAAAGCTTTTCAACACTTTCATAGAGAGTAATGGCCTTATTGACTTTCCTCTCGCCAATGGAAGCTATACATGGTCAGATTACAGATCTGCCCCCACTCTCTACCTCATTGATCGGTTTTTGATCTCTCCCTCTTGTTTGAATAAATTCACAGAAGCCTCCCTCTAAAAACTGAATAGGCCAACTTCAGATCAGTTCCCTATTATGGTGGTTTTTGGTCGGCTAGCTTGGGGTCCATGTCCTTTTAGATCTGAGAACGTATGGTTGAAGCATTCCAGTTTTCTATCTTTTGTTAAGAACTGGTGGGAGAGCCATCCCCACATTGGATGGCTGGGTCACGGCTTTATGATGAAATTGAGAGGCCTAAAATTAACTATTAAAGAATGGAAGCTCCAATCGTTTGGATCATCTGCTGCACCTAAAGCTGATCTCCAAAAGGAACTATCCCTCATTGACAAAGCTGAAGAAAACGGCTTCCTTTCTGAAAACTAGAGGCTGAGATGTTTTACTCTAATGGAGGGTCTTCTTGCCATTGTAGCCAATGAAGCGATCATGTGGCATCAACGTTGTAAAGCTAAATGGTTGATTGAGGGAGACGAAAATTTGAGCTTTTCCCACCGTTTTGTGGCTGCCAGAAAGCGTAAAAATTCTATTGTTGAAGTACTCTTAGAATCAGGGACTAGTCTCCTTCACTCAAACGACATTGAGACCGAATTCATCAACTTTTACAAGGATTTTTTCACCAAGAAGCCTGGCCATAGATTTCTCCCCGCTTCCATTGATTGGGATTCCATCTCCCATGTTTCGGCAACGGAACTAGAAGCGCCTTTCTCTGAAGAAGAAATCTGGCAACGGAACTAGAAGCGCCTTTCTCTCTGAAGAAGAAATCTGGATGGCTGTAAAAAGTCTTGGCACCAACAAATGAACGTCCTGATGGTTTCACCCCATAGTTCTTCAAAAAAGCTTAGAACATCATAAAATTTGACATAATTAAGGTGTTCCAATATTTTTTTAAGAATGCTACTATCAACGCAAGCCTAAATGAAACCTATATACACCTCATCCTCAAAAAGCTTGATGCCAAAAGACTTGGGGATTTTAGACCCATCAGTCTCACTACATGATTGTACAAAATCATCGCTTGAGTCTTATCCAAACGTTTAAATAGAGTTCTTCCAAACACCATCACCAAATTCCAATCGGCTTTTGTCGCGGGTCATCAAATCCTAGATGCATCCTTCATTGCCAACAAACTTATTAACGAATGACATATCTGCAAAAAGAATGGGATGGTGATAAAGCTTGATATTGAGAAAGCATTCGATAAAGTGGATTGAGATTATTTGGATGAAATCTTGAAAGTCAAAGGCTTTGGTCTAAAATGGCATAACTGGATCAGAGATTGTGTAGCTTCCGGAAAACTTCTCCATAATTTTAATGGAAGACCTCGAGGGAAGATCCTTGCATCTAGAGGCCTTAGACAAGGAGATCTTCTTTCTCCCTTCCTTTTTATCATCATTGCCGACAGCTTTAGTAGCCTCCTTATGCTCGCATCACAAAAGTGCCTTTCTAGTGGCTTCACGATTGGAAAGGAAGGGATTAGTATCAACCATTTGCAATTTGCCGATGATACAATTTTCTTCTCTCAAAGTGATGAAGCTAGTATCAATAATATCTTCAATTTCATCCACCTTTTTGAGGAAGCATCGGGCCTCAACATAAACAAACAGAAATCAGAAATTATTGGGATAAATTTGGAAGAAGATTGGTTGGAACAGAAGGCTAATCAGCTTGGGTGTAAAGTTGGTCATTGGCCAAACGAGTACTTAAGCCTCCCACTCTTTGGTAAACCAAAGAGTCTGTGTTCTTGGCAGCCTATCATTGAGAAAGTGTAACAAAAACTACACAATGGGTCACACTCATTTATTTCAAATCTAACTCTCATAAACAGCACTCACAAACTTACCCACATATTATCTCTCTGTACAAGATCCCCCAAAAAGTGGCCAAAGACATTGAGAGCATCTACCGCCATTTCCTTTGGACTGGGAGTAAGGGGAATGACCTATCCCACTTGCTTCGATGGGAGAAAATCAAAAAACCGTTACTTCATGGTGGCCTTGGCATCCCTGATCTTATTATTAAAAACTCATCCCTTTTGGCAAAGTGGCATTGATGGTTTTACGAGGATAGAGAGGCCTGTGGGATAGGGAGGCCTTATGGAGAAAAGTCATAAAGGCAAGACATGGCTCTCATCATTTTGGCCTTAAGCTGGAATCAAACCTGCAGCCTCTGCAAATAGCCCATGGAGATCTATTGGGAAATTTGGCTCCATTTTTAAAAACATCCACTGCAAGGTGGGCAATGGTAGACATATCAGCCTCTGGTCTGACATTTGGGTGGGCCAGGGAGCCCTTTCAGAATGCTTTCCCCTTCTGTATCACCTTTCTTCTTCTAAAGAGTCATCAGTTGCTGACCATTGGAATACAGGGACTCAATCGTGGTCCATAAACAACCGTAGAGATCTCAAAGATGAAGAAATTGAAGAATGGGCTAGGCTCTCGCATATTTTATTATCGGCTAGGCTAAGGCCCCATGGGGATTCGTGGTTTTGGCCATTTGATACTAGAGGTTCCTTCTCTACAAAATCAGTGATGAATTTAATCTTGGCCAACTCTTCACCCAACAAGGATCTCTACAAGGCCATCTGGAAGGATTTCTACCCAAAGAAAGTTAAGTTTTTGCTATGGGAAATCAGTCACCGCTGCCTCAACACCCACGATAGACTTCAAAAAAGATCCCCATGGATGGTACTATCTCCGGGATGTCCGGGATGGTGTTACCTCTGCAGATGCAACAATGAATCAGTTGACCACCTCTTCATTCACTGCTCCTACACAGCCAATATTTGGTGGTCTATCATGAAGCATTTTGAATGGTCTATTTCCTTCCCTCATGACACCACTGCCTGGCTTTCTCTTATTCTCTTGGAGCATCCAGTCAAGCGTGGCAAAAAGACTTTATGGCTCAACTTGTCAAGGGCAGTGATTTGGATAATTTGGAATGAAAGGAATCTCGGATATTTCAAGAAAAGAGAGCTATACAACCACTATCATTGATTATATCTTTTTTTTGGCTTTATACGGGAGTAAAGGAATCCCATTTTTGTAATTATAGCTTTAACACTCTCTTATTTAATTGGAGGTGTTTTTTTGTAGTTCCTTGGTTATCTTTTTCCCTCTTTTGTATTGTTTCATTCAATCAATGAAATGATGTTTCTTTTCAAAAATTAAAAAAAATTTGAATAGTAGTGATTTGGACAAGATGACTACTAGGACTGAACCGCGTGTCAAACACCCTAGCATCAGACGATGTACGTATTCTTGAATCAACCATAGTTAGAAGACAAAAAAAAGGAACCCACCAAACACACCACTAATTGGACTCAAGACAAACAAAAGTTTCTAAAGACCCAAGCTGAAGTGAATGCACCGAACACTCCACTGGACTACAAACCCACCAAACACAACAGCAAGCTGCAACCCCTCTAAGCTCCAACAACCTGAAGTGAACCCAGCAAGCACTCCACTAAGTTCCTACGAAAATTAAATCACCGAACATGCCAAAGACCCACACAAATGTTACCGAACACCAGCTAACAATGGCTACTGAAGGACACGCAACGGCTACCGACAGCGAATGATGAACTACGCACCCGTAGGACAAAGATAACGAAGAACCCACCAACTAATAAGCACAGACACGGACACGCGACACGGATATGGGCACGACGACATGTAAATTTCCAAAAAAAGGACACGATATGCTGAGGACACATTAATTTTTTTATAAAACATGTGTACATATTTTAATATATTATCAATATATATTACTTTTATAGTAGATATCTACTTGATTTTTTCTTTTTTTGGTTTAATTCTATAATTTATTGAAAACTGCTAATATTTTAAATATATTTTTGGCCCAAAAAGTTCAATGTACCCCAGCATGTTGGTCACATGCCCTCTTTGTTAAATCTTAGATCTTGTGTTCAAATCTCATCAAGTGTACTCCAAATATTTTTTTTGTTCTATATTTTAAAAATAAAGCATTTCTATTGTCAAATTTATTTTTTAAATTATAAATAAAAAAATTAAAATAAGTTTTTTTCTTTTTGCATTTTAAAATTTCAATTTTTGTTGTGATACAATTTTTTTTCTTTTGACATACTTCTTTCAAATAAATTTCTCTCTAATTTTTTCTCTTTCTAAATTTCGCTTTCTAATTTTTCTTTCTCTTTCTTTTTTCTAATACATCACTCACTTTTTGTCTTTAAATTTTTTATATTTTTCTCAAACTTTTCACTCTCTAAAATGTATTTTCTTCAAACTTATTTTGATCTCTAACATATTTCTCTCTAAAACATCTCTGTTTATATTTTATCTCTATCTAATTTATTAAGACTCTAGCTACCAAATATATCTATTTTTTTTCTAAAATTTTCTCTTTAAATCTTTTCTCACCGTAACTTTCTTTATCTTTCTACCAAATCTTTTTTTGTTTAACAAATATTCTATTTTCAATTTTTTTATCCTTTAAAATTTCTCATATTCTCTCCAACATATCTGATTTTTCTATCTTTTATTGATATGTTTTATCTAATATATCTCTCACTTTTAACTCTTATTCATTGTTTTTTATCTCTCTAACGTTTCTATCTCTACGATACCTCATTGTTTCAACTAACATTTCAAAAAATATAAACAAAACATTGTACATACAAAAGGTCTTTAATCTTACATAATTTTAATATTTTATCTAATACATCTAAAACTATATTCAATTTGTGCCCCCAACATAAATTTCTTGATTGTCGCTAATAATAATACATCTAAAACTATATTTAATTTGTGCTCCTCCTGACATAAATTTCTGGATCCGCCCCTGAACATAAGTACATAACATTCATACAATACGATTCTTTAAAAAAGACAGGCTCCTGTTGCTAAAAAATTTAAAGTTTGTGGCTCAAAAATGGGTTGCTACTATCTTCATGGGTATCTCAAATAAAAGTGGTTATTTGCTATTTCTTAAAATTAAAACTTTGTGGGCTCCAAATGGTCTATCTTTCTTAACTATTTTAAATTTTTTAAATTAGAACTTTGTGGGCTGAATGGACTGGACTGTTTTCGCTCTTTTTAAATTAGAAATAATAGGTTCATACTCAATTTGCATGTCAAACACGTGTTCGACATGTGTCCAACACCGACACTTGGCCATTTTTGAAGTGTCTGTGCTACCTAGCCCACCAAAAGCCAGTGAAACGCCAGCAAACAACAATGTATAGAAGTCACTGGTGATGACTACACAAACAACAATGTTGACGACGGTGGCTTAAATTAGGGTTAGGGTGTACTTTCTTTATATGATATAAAAATTGGGAGAAAATTATTGTTGTTTTATTTTTTTTTCTTTGTAAAAGTTAGGTCTCAATATGTTGAGATGAGACCAACTACAAAAAAGGAAACTAGGTCACAATAATTAGTAGAGTTGAGACCAATTACCAAAAAAAGAAAAAAAAAAGAAAGTAGTTCACAATAATCTAATAATTACAGCTAATAAAAAAAGAAATAATAAATATTCACAGCAAATATTTCCTAAAATACATAAAACCAACGAAAAGACAACCTAAAAGCAAAGGCAATTAAGGCATCCCAATCTTGTAGGATTAAACCAAGACTATAATTACAAAAAAAGATTCTTGTGTCTTAGCACCACCTAGAAGGAGAAAACTGTACGTAATTAAAACAGAAGGAAAGGGTAGGACGTAGGATCCTGCTGCACGAGTTAAATAAACATTGACATTTTTGACAAGTCTTCAAAATCAGACAGCTAATATTGACTAACATGGAAAATTACGTTATCAATTGTATTTCTCTCTATTCATAGGGCGATTCATTCTATTCTATTTATCTCTATTTATAGGCAACTCATTCTATTCTCTCTCTCATACTATGTGCATGCCCAAATATGTATATTATATTATTTATTGGTGTAAATGTTTTAGACATACAAGTTTTTTAATGTTTTTCCCTTTATTATAAGTTTACACTTTAGTAGCTTAGAGTTCCATTCCATTAACTGCCCGTATGTGATATTGAGCATTTTCATCTACAGATCTAATTCATGCCGAATAAACTGAGCAAACTAACTTTTGGATATGTTCATGGACTAAAAATATTAAGAGACTGATAGGCTTATGATTGTTGTACATGATTATCTTTTTCTATTCAGTGTCTGACATTTGAATTTATAATTGATCACTTAATGAATATGGATATGGATGAACTAAAAGTTTCTCTTCTTGCTCCAAAAACAGAGAGAGTTAGATATCACACATTTCGTACAGACAGCACCTTGGTTAGGGATAATTTCAGGTGTTGATGGGCAAATATTGCACTCTCAAGATGGAGATAGCCCTATTGTGAGCCTATTCAAGTCGGCAACAAGTGCGATTGTTTCAAATCCTGGAAATCCAAATAGAATGTCATACTATGCCATGTCAAAACAGGCTGAAGCAGCAGGTTTTCTACTATTTCACCCGCTTAAAATTTCTTTTTACTGTTTATTTGACTAACCTTACGAAATGGGTTTCAAAAAGGGTGGAGTTGTCAACCTTATTGGGGGTTTCTATGTTATTTAGCTAAATCATTCCAATGCTGCAAACAGATAATATGTTACAGTTGTAAGTCATGTTATCATACACGTGTTCAGATTTGTGTCATGTGAGCATTTGACATTGGGCTACTAGAGAATTAAAACTTTAAATAAATAGTGGGCACTTCTGGTAATTGAGAAATAACTGGAAAGTTAAATAGATCAAGACTTGGAAGTTGGGAAGTTGGACGTGGAAATGTTAATATGTTGAATAAATAAGTGGTTTTGGAAAGCAAAATGTGAACAATGATGAATATCTAAAGAACTATGTAGAATGATAAGATGCCAACTTGTCTCGTCTGGGAAACCTTTTTTCTAAACTTATTTGGGTACATTTTTCATTATTAATTTTTCAAATCGTTTGTGATACTTTAATTTTAAAACTTGATATCGAGAGAGTTTTCAGTATTTTTTTTATTTTATTTCATTATGACTTATGAGAAGTGGAAGTACAAAAAGACAGTACCATTAAAAGTACTAAAATAGAATAATTTTTTTATAAAAACTAAAAATAAACAACACACATAAATCCAAGGTTTCTAGATCATAAAGGATCTCCTAAAATAGAAGTGATGAGGAAGAGAAAGTCACTCTGATACAGCAAGACCAAATTAACAAAGGTATCTTTCTACTAAGAAAAATTGTAAATGTGAGGAAAGAGATTACAGAGGAACTCAATGCCACTCCACTGATTCTCCTCGAAGCAAATTTGTGACCATTCACAAAAAGTGCCTAATGATGCTTCGAAATCTAGGAAGACAAGGTGAAATAGCTTTTGAAGGACTCCTAAGAGTGCCTTTTGACACAATGTAAGTATCCTAGTTGGCAGAGTGTCACCCAAATTTTTTCACAGTATTCTTATGCCACAAAGTGTCAAATTTTAGAAGAAACTGCCACAACCAATTGACTAGAGGAGTAACATAGCATTTCTATTATCCATAGGGGTAACATAACATTTCAGCCACATGGTTACAAAAGGAGCAAGGTTTTAAGATTATCTCTCAACGGAAGGTATAAGTAGGTTGTGGGCAACGTTGAAACCCTCAACCTATCAACTGAGCCCATCTCTCATGCTGACGAGGCTTACAATTGATAGTGACAACTTATCTTCTTCCTATTAATACTAAGATAAAAAAAATGTGCTCAAAAGCCTGTAGGATTCTATTAAGATTCGAATCACTCCTCCCTCCCAAAGCAAAAGAAGACGATGTCCCACAGCATGCAAGCAATGCTTGTGTGCCTCTTTTCTCTTGGCATGTAGATAGCTTTTCATAACGTTAAAAACATTAAAATTATGATAAGAAAATAGCTAACAAAAAATCACTCAAAGTCAACAATTGTTTTAGCTATTTTTTGTTTCTTTCAGGTGGATACTTTTACTTTTAGTAACAGAAAATATGTGCTAAATTCATTTTCCAAATAAAACATTTTGGCATATGAACTGAGCCAGAATAATATCAACTGCTCCACGCACCCTCTCTGGAGGATGCAAAACTTTAAACGAGCCTTGTCAAGCAGTTTTTCAGAACTGGTCCCCAAATCAACTGGATTAGTAAGATCTGAAAGAGGGATGCTGTTGCTTAATTATACGAGCAATTTTAGCAGTTATATTTAAATTTAATGGTCAACTTTTTTCGTCCACAGTTCTTTTTTCCTATCCTTCCAGTTTCAGTGATCTGACTTGTCAAGATCTTGAATCTTCCTGTTTTTGCAGATCTTCTGTACAAATCTAACATGAATACTGGAAGTGTTCTAGAATATGCGCTTGCTTTTACAAGTGCTGCTCTGGATAAATACTGTAGCAAGTGGAGTGCTGCTCCCAAGACTGGATTCATTGACATCACTACTTCAAAAGATTTCTATAGGATATATAGTGGACTCCAAATAGTGAGTCCAACAACCTTCTTTATCCATAGTTTGTCTATCTCTGCTATTTTTTGCTGAATATATACTTTCCTTGTTTTAACTACACCATGAATCATGATCATTTGATATCTTCTTCCACATTTTCATCTGAGAGTATGTGTTCTAAATTTTTAGTTAATTTCTATCCATGGTTGGTTCGTTGCTAAATGATTACAATTGCAGCAACCAGAGAGAAATATAAACTCTAATCAGATTGGATCATGCTTTTTAAATCCCATTATTGCTTTAATTTTAATGTCGTTATTTTATGTAATATTTTCTTCGCTAACTAATGTCAGTATTAATGGAATCCATGCAATGGAAGTGGTTAATGTGTATGGTTTAGTTCATTTTCTAAAGATAGATAAAAATTTAAATCATGTATAATACTTAGGAATGGCAATCCTCCGTTAATGCAATTGAGCAGCATTATATTAGATACGCTACAGTTATGAAAGGAATTCAGTTCCATTGCCTTCCACTATATCAGAAGGATGCTAAAATGGAAGCCGGTTGTTAATTACCTAGCTTGTGACATAAGGTTCTAGTCATCCATTGTTTACTGAACTTTGTAAACTAATATTGAATGTTCCATTAGAGTTCATCCAATAACATGCAACTAAAACAATTTTGAACTAATTAAACCATATGTATTTGGACTTTTTGTGGTATGGGATTTTAATTCATTGGACTGTAAATAAATGTATTTTTTTCAGACAAGGAAACTAATAATAAAGTTGCTAAATAAATTAAATTGATATTTCAAATCTGAAAAGACCAAGGACGTAATGGGTACATACTCTTGTAGCGTCATTTATACACGGTATGGATCAGTTAATATAATTTTTAATGAAGCTTCATATCTTATTTTGAATTTATGTTCTTTTGTAACTAGTGATGTGTGCTTTTAGCATGCCACATGAAGAGATGTCTTATTGTAGAAATTTTGGATGCACAGAGCTCCAAATCAGTTGAAATTATCGAACTTTCCTACTTTTTGAATGGTAGAAATAAGGAAAGCTAAACTTACATAAACTCTCAGTTTTCCTTTTACACTTATCTTCTTTGTGACTATACGGTAAATGGTCGTTAAATATTTGTTGCTGATGTTATTTACTGCATATTCAAGGGTTACCTAGAAGAGTCTGCTCAATCACCACCAAACAACCACGAATTGCTTGGTGATTCAGTCGCTTGGGGTGGTTGCACAATAGTCTACCTGCTTGGGCAACAGCTACATTTTGAGCTGTTTGATTTTTCATACCAGATCCTGAATATCGCAGAAGCAGAGGATGGAACAGTTGTGCAAGCACATAAAAATTCCCATTATATGCAGGTCTGAAAATTTAGTACTCATGTTTCCAAGAAGATACATCTACTAAGTCTGAAAATTAGTATTCTAGATCTTCAAGTGTTATTCTACTTGGTAGTATTGGCTTTAAATTAAGTTCCCCAAACTCTTGAGCAATAGTAATAAGCACTCAGCCAGAGATATTTATACTATTTAGTTATTTCATCCTCAATCTTAAATTTCTAATATTAAATAAGCAGTCGGGATCCTTATCCTGATCAATGTTAATTTTAGAACCCACAAGTAGACTACTTCAAATGGAACTTTGTTAGTGGATTCGTTGTTCATACCATTTTGTGCAAACTCGCTTAAGCTAGTGAAGGACCCACTGTTGCTTAGGCTTATCAAAGTTCAAACACCAAATCGAAAAGTAATGCATTTCATCTACTGTTGCACTGGACACGATGATTGTAGGTTTCATAATTTGTGCCGCCATGTTTACTCATCAGTTAGTTGCGTTTTTTGGCTTCATGAACCTCTTCTTCTATATGCAGGGCTGGGACTCCTTAATAGAAGCCATGAAGAAGGCCAGAAGATTGAACAACCATGTATTCTCAATGCTGAAGGCACGTTGTCCTCTTGAAGACAAGACTGCTTGTGCCATCAAGCAGAGTGGGGCTCCTCTTCATCGTATTAAATTTGAGAATACTGTCTCTGCTTTTGAGACATTGCCCCAGAAGGGTGCCGTCAACTAATCCCTTGAAATCAGCTGCTTCTTTCTCTGTAAGGGAAACCTGAGGTCGTTTTTTTAGGCTCCAGAATACCTGCTTTGATATTGATGCTAATGGTTTCATCTTTGTGATAGTAGTAGTTGTACTATCGATGACAATGATGTTGTAGTATAGCTGATTCTGATGTTTTAAACCATTTCTTCCAGGCTTTTTAATATGTTTAAGGTTTATAAGTTTTTTTTTTTTTTTTAATGTGGGAGTGTCCGAACAGCTGCTTGCGCCTCAACTATTCTTACGAGACAACCATCTATGTAAGTGGGTTGTTTTTTAATTGCTCCTTGGAAACTTTTTTTTTTTAGTTGTGTCTTCTTGTAAACTAAAAAACAATATATCTATTTTGAGTTATGTTATAGTATATTTATGTAAAATAAGAGTTTATTATTCTTTTGTCCTTTATTGTAATTTCACATTATTAGTTTAGGACTTCAATGTATGCTTATATATACCTTTCTCTAGTGTATAGAAGTAAGTAAGTTACTCTCCCCACTAGTTCTCACAATAACATGGTAGCAGAGCATCTAGGTCTTCTTTTCCTAGAGCAATAAGGGTTTTGTGAGTTTTGTGCACCTTAAAGGGTTTGTTTTTCGACACCACCCTTCCAAAAAGGAAGCCCACCCACCGATTTGACAAACCCTAGAATTTTGTCGGAAAACACCCCGCGAGTGGGCCCCACGCGCCGCCAGAGTCCGACGCCGCTTCTCCCATGATCCGGTGTGTGAGGGCGCGTGAGTGGCCAGAATTTTTTCCGGCCACCGTGGTTCAATATGTTTTGGTATTTTTGACCTATCTGTGTGATTAGTTGGTTGATATATACTCGAATTTGACGTTGTTTCGGAAAAGCATTAGGGTTTTTTGTTGGGAACTCTATTCAGATTTGGTTTTCAGAGTTTGTGTAGCCATTTTGGTTTGATTTTGCGAATTTTGATTAGATATTGTGTTTCTCCATTCGTCGGTGGAATATGGCCAGACAAAAGC
>JAOANK020000022.1:1896723-1910746 GCA_026257165.2 Telfairia occidentalis | reverse complement strand
GAGGTTTGAAAGTTCCATAGCTTAAAACTATTAATGCACACACGTTTGACATCCACTCTTGTTCAAGCTTGTTCTCAAATCTGAAGAAGTGTTTAGTATAATACTGGCTAATCCTTTTAAATCCATTTCTCCTGCTATCTATTGGTTTGTCTTTTAGAAATGGTCGCTCTTCAGATCCCTAATTATCATCATGCTTTTGCACAATCTTTTCGTGGAAAGTACTTATGAAATTTCTTGCGCTGTACTTCCTCTCGAGTGAGTGACTAGATTTTATTTCTAGGGGCTCAAATTTTCATGGTTGATTAGTAGTAAAACCTTTGGTTGTGTTGTGTTGTTTTCCTAGGCCCAAGTCAAAAAATATGTCGATGGATTAGGTAAGCTCAGTGCAGTTATACTCGAGTCTTTCTGCTTTGTAAATCTGGTCAATACGCTCAAGGAGAGGGCTGGATTGCCTTTTTGTGGCCTTTCTGATGGTCTTTGGTATAGCTTACGTACTGTTTCTTTTAATTGGTTCGATTGGAACTGTGGCAAATTATACAAAAAGCTAGAGTTTATTGCTCTACACAAAAGTTTTGTGGTTGATGTCTCTGGGATAGCGCCTGGTCTCCTCTCTCTTCTTGCTACTGCCATACAAGTGCTGTTTCTTTTATACTTGTTACCCTGTCAATGGTTCTTCTTGATGTGAAATTTTTTGTTTTGCAGCTATGTGGCGGTAAATCTTCAGAGGGAGTATTTGTTGGTGCATTCCTGTCTATGTCTTCGACTGCAGTGGTAATTTCTTGTGATTTATCACTACATTTTGGAATGGAATGCAATCATATTACGTTTGGAGTGGTGAAAGGAGCACTGGGACAGTCTTAATTTTTGAATATGCATACAATTACAAAAATATTGTGACAGACTGACAGTTATGAATTCCACACCCTTTTTATTTTCCTATGCCAGTCTAAAACTTGGTAAAAGTTTTATCATTTATGTTATTATTTATCAATGGAATATATTCATCAATTATCACACGACCTCATAGCAACGTAACAACCACCTTTCGTTATACACTATTTTCTTTCTTCCTAGATAAAAAAAAAAATTCTTTTTAGGGTGAAGCTTCTGTTTGAATATGAGTATGAATGTAACATTTCTCGACAGCTTATGCACACTTCAAAAAAAGTGCTTTTGTTGACGTGTGAAGAGACATAATGGGCTTCAAAGTGGCTTTTGATATCTGGCTTCAGAGTTATTTTGGCCCATTCTTTTTAACCTTCTTTCTTATTGAGCTTTGTTTTAAATAATTATTTTCAAGGAACTTATTTGCGTTCCTCAAGTATTTTTCTTGCTACAAATAGAATTGATTGCTTTTCTCAGCATTTATAAGACCTTAATGGTATATCCGTATTTAATGTGGGTACGTCCACAATATTCTCTGATGTAGGTCTTGAAATTTTTAATGGAACGAAATAGCATCAATGCCCTTCATGGTCAGGTGACCATTGGTACCCTTATTCTTCAGGTATACACTGATTCCTCTCCCAACACGTTCTAATTTGTGATGCCTTTGTTATGTGGTATCCAAAATATTGGGCTATATAAGCAATTTTGGCCTAGATTTTTTAAATACCAATAGCTTACCAGCAGCATGTTAATGAGACTTTTTGGGTTCACCATGCACCACCAGGACTGTGCTGTAGGTTTGCTGTTTGCGCTGCTTCCGATTCTTGGTGGTACTTCTGGTGTTCTTCAAGGAGTTCTGTCCATGACTAAGTCGTAAGAATACCTGCTATCTGTTTGTACATGAGAACTTTTCTTTATGAGGTTTTTTGTTAAATAATACAAGTTTTCAGCGTCACTAAAAATTTCTTTTCCAGCATTATAGCACTTACATCTAAAAGCATAGCATAGTTGGTGTATGGACAACTAATCCAGGCTACTCTTTTTATTCAATTTTTTTGTTATTTGGTTAGCCAACCTGGGAAAATTTTCCTTTTGAATTATTCAACTAAAACTAATACTTTCCAGCTTCTTTCTTTCTTTTCCAGGTTGGTTGTCTTAATTGCGTTTTTAATTGTTTTGACAATTTTATCTCGCACATGTGTACCGTGGTTCCTTAAGCTTATGATTAGCCTGTCATCCCAGGTAAGGGTAACATTTTCTTTGGCTGTACAACTACGGCTTCATATTCTGATCAAAATCTTTTCCACACAGACTAATGAGCTCTATCAATTGGCAGCTGTTGCATTCTGCTTACTTGTAGCTTGGGTAAATTCCACTTCTTAATGCTTAATTCTGTAAAGTGTAAACAGTACATGTTTTTAGTTTCATTTTGTACACATTGATACATTAAACAACTTCAGAATTACATATTATATTGTGAAAAGTAGGATTTGGAAAATGGTTCTCATCCGGTCGCCTTATCTTTTTTTATTAAAGCCAACAAGACATTACAGTTGAGAATATAGTTGTTGGGAATGGTGTATCTATAACATCTAGCAAGCATCTACCAGTACTTTTTTGGTTGTATAGAAGTGCAGTACTGATTCATTTATATCACCACCCTTGTGCAGTGCAGTGATAAACTTGGTTTAAGCCTCGAATTGGGTTCCTTTGCTGCGGGTGTGATGATATCAACGACTGATCTTGCTCAGCACACACTTGAACAGGTACTGAATGTTGTTCCTTATCGTAGTTTCTTTTTATAAGAGTTGTTCCTTATTATGGTAGTACCAAATACTTCAAAGATTGTCGTTTTCTTTCTTTCAAGTCAATCATTGAAGACTGTTGGGGTTTTAATGCTGGAGAAAGTGAAATTCTTTGAAGCATTTGAAAACTCTAGTAAGCTTTTAGGTCTAAATCATTCTACAAAAATACTTAATTGGAAAAGGTCTGGAAATATTATGGCTCGATGATTATAGATATTAATCTTATATGAGAGAGTATCTGGGTACTGGATGATACAGTAGGAGTGTAGGTTTCTATATTGTAAAATTTATGATCTAGCTTGAAACCTTGAAATATATTTTTTTTTGGGAAAAGGCATCAATGGTCAAGCTTATTGATAAATCTCATGCTCCAGATGTAACGAAATCCCCTGGGACATAAACTTAGGATCTAGCTTGTAATATAGTTTTTTTGGGGGTTGGGCATCAAGCATATCGATAAATCTCACGTTTCTGATGTAATGAAATCCTGCAACATAAAATTTACGATCTAGCTTGAAATATTTTTTTGGGGGAATTGGGCATCAAGCTTAGTGATAAATTTTACATTCCTGATGTAAAGGAATCCGGCAACATAATTTTAGAAAGTAAGAGATTTTTTTGTCTTGGACATATAAAATGTTGACAATTAAATTTCTCATTAGCTCTTCAAATATTGTTGGAGTCCATATTAAGTACTATATTATTTATTTAACTTTGTCATATATTTTTCCTGTAGCGTTTTGGTTGGCATGGAAATTGTTAATACATTCTCTTGATTGGCTTGATTACTAGGTTGAGCCCATTCGCAACTTCTTTGCTGCTCTTTTTCTTGCCAGCATTGGAATGCTAATTCATGTTCATTTCCTATGGAATCACATTGATATTTTACTTGCGGCTGTAATATTGGTCATTATTATAAAAACTGTAGTGGTTACTACTGTTGTCAAGGGATTTGGATACAACAACAAGACTTCACTTCTGGTAAGATGTGTTATAAGTTTCTAACAAATGTGTTTCTTCACAATGAATTTTTTTATAATTAGGTTGTTGAAAGAGGCCTTAGACAATTCCATCTTATAGGTTGGGATGTCACTTGCACAAATTGGGGAATTTGCTTTTGTCCTTCTAAGCCGTGCTTCTAATCTTCATCTTGTCGAGGTTGGTGTTGATAAGAGCTGTCTCTAAACACGAAGTAGAGATTTCCTTTTTGTTTCCCATAAGTTAAATTAACCTCTGTTTTGACGTAGTATGCTTGCATTGAGAATTACCATATCTGCTAGTTTTCAAGTGTTGATTATTTTTCCTTGTTTACATGTTCGAACAACCAAACATATGAAAATTGAAAACCTGGTCCCTTATGAACAAATGAAACAAGTTGTTGCAAATGGTATAAGGGGCGCTTTGCCTTATAATTAGCCCATTTTATTTCTCACAAGGAAAGGGTTATAACTCAGTGGTAAAGTATCATGCCTTGACATGGTGGTATGGAAGTTGGAGCTCCCATAATCAACTTCCCATGGGGTGCTGCACCTTAGGGGTCGGGGTGGTTGTCTAAGGGGAATGATGGTCAGCATGCTAGAACAATGAATCCAATTAATTTTATCAAGAATATCTATGAGAGGTTGGTTTGTATGGAGAAGGCTTGGAGAGTACACTCGTGATCTTGATCTTGCACTTGGGCGATATGTAGGAATTGGTTGGACTTTCTTCTATCAACCACAGAGCATGGGTTAATTTATGTGGTGCCTGAAGTCAAAGGACAAATTTTTATTTTTAAAAACCACAGTAAGTTATCGAGGGGAAAGTTATAAATAGGAAAAACCAAAGCTTGAGAATTACTGGTAGTGAAGGAAAATTATCGTTTATAACTAGTAAACATATCGACTGGTTAATAAGTTAATAAAAACTAAAAGCTGGAGGAAATACCTCACATAACTATTCCCCCCAATCTTGTACAACATGGTAGAACTAAACATGTTGAAGTCATTCTCTCAAAATTACAACTTGTTGAGATTCTCGCAAAAGCTTTGCTGTATTGACAAATTGTATTTTTGCACAGCAAGTTGGATTTCATTAAAAAAAAATGTCTCGGGAGTTTTTTTTAATCAAAGTTGATATGTTTTTCAGTTATTTTTCATTTGGGGTTCAACCCTTATATTCTCCATTATAATGGAAGTTTTGATTTCATACATTCCAACTTTGGTACGCCATATCTAGAGAATTAAGTTCTGTTATAGTTTTAGTTTTAAATGATGGAGACGTTGACTTCGTTGATGAAATTACAAAAGAGGTGGGAAAGACCCATACCATGAGTTTCAAAAGATTTCTCTAATTGGTTTGTAAGGAAGCAAAACTATAAGATTTAAAGAGACTAGAGCATTGACACCAAGATGCTCCAAGGAAAACAATATTATCAAAAAAAGTTGTCAAAAGGTTGCTCCTTTCCAGTAAATTGTAGTTGGTTTCTTTCATTCCAAGTGGCCCAAAAGGAAGCCCTGATTTGAGATTTATCCATACTATCTTTTCTCCTTGAATGGGTGACTCACAAGAGTTGATGCAAGGAGATCATGTATCTCAAGAGGTAAAGGTGTTGCCCATCCAGAAGCCTGAAGGATGTCAGTCCAAAAAATGGTAAAAAAAGGGGCAAGAGAGGAAGATGCGCCTGCAAAGAATGCACCATTGAGGAGAGATGAGAAAATATTGCATTCTCGTTTGTAAGATGTCCTGTGTGTTGGATGGGCTTGTGTGATAATTTCCAAAGGAAGAATTTTTGCGTTCTCATCTCACCATTGGGGAGAGATGAGAAAATTTGGCATTCTCTTTTGTAAGATGTTCTGTGTGTTGATGTCCAAGTGTAACAATTCCCAAAGAAAATAATTAACCTTTTGTGGATATTTGTCGCTCCAAAGTGCCTTTGGAAGTGTGAATGAAACAGCCCAACCTTTCGGCTAGGTCTTGAAGGAGAGATTTTGCGGGTGAGCATGAATGTGGATTTTTATTAAAAAGATACCAGAAATTGTGTTTCTCTAGAATTCGTTCAATCTCTCAAATTATCAATTTTTTTTATTCTCTTTGTTAATCAAAATTTTGAAGTTGTTTGCATATAATTTTATCATTTTTTTCACTCGTACATTTATAAAAAGTATTTTAGGGGGAGTTCTGTGGAGGTGTGCTTCTGAGTTCTCTCTTCTAAGATAAGGGGGAGATTGGGAGAGTTTTGTGGTAGACTTGTTTCTTTGCGTTGTGGGGTATTTGGCTCAAGAGAAATAGTATTTCTCTCAAATCTGTAGAGAGGTGGGGAGATCAGATGAAGAGGTTTGAGAGGTGATTTGATTTAACGCCTCCTTAGGATTATGAGCTACTTTTAATTCTTTTGGATTGAAGTTTGTTTCTGTAATTAGGTTTTTGGACTCTTTTTTTTAGGTGGCTTGATTTTTACATGCCCTTGTACATTCTTTCATTGAGCAAGCTTGGTTTTCTCACCAAAAATAAAAATATTTCAGGGGAAATTGTATATACTGCTGCTTGGGACAACTGCACTCAGTCTGGTAAGTTAATTATTGCATGTTTGTAATTTTTTTTGTTCTCTTTTTTCTTTTTTGTTGTCATTATTGTTGTGATTGGTCATTAAAATAAATGAACAGAGCACCTCGGGGCCAGTAAGCGTTGCTCGAATTACTTGTTTTTTCTTTTCTTGAAGTCCCCAAACTTCTAATTTCTGATGTCTATCCTACAATATGATTGAACTTTCCCTATTCTTCTCTCTCTAAGCCATTTTTGAACTCTTTCCCAACTGATAATGATAAAACCGAAATTGTATTACTGTAGAGATAAAAGTTACAAGCTAAAGGGATAATTGAGAGAGTTCCTTTGTCTATGCAGTCTTGACAAGAGATGATCTTACCCTCCTTGTGGTACTTAAATACTAATTCAATCTAATTCAATCTCTGATTTCCCGGACACTATATTAATGCTAGATAGGACTCTTGACTATTTTTAACTCCTAACTTAGTCATTAAGGTTTATTTACTCACCCCATAAGTCTAACCCTTTGTCTTCCCCTTCGTTGCATCCCTTCGTATGACCTTAGATTTGGGGGTCTATCAGATAAGCTGCTAATTGAAACTAAAAAATCTATCGAAGCTTCCATCAAAATACCTGCTATGTTGTGGATCAAATGAGGAGAAGTGTTATTACTGTGTTGGTCCGTTGTGACCTGTTCCAATGAGAATCCTTACCACAAAGTTGTTTTTAAATGATATAATTTTTTTGTACTTGAGTGTGTGCTAATAAAACTAAGTGTGTAGGTGACTACCCCATTGCTCTTCAAGCTTATTCCTGCTGTGGTGCGTATTGGAGTGTTGTTGCGATGGTTTTCCCCTGATGGTTTAAGTGAGGTAATCTTGAGCCTCTAGTATTCGCCTCTCAGTTCTTGTTAGATAATGTATAAATGTAGTTGAGATAAATAACGTGTATGATTTCTCATACCAGATTGGATTCAAAGGAGATGGATTTCGAACAGATGGTGGCAAGCGCATTACGTTGGTGGTTCAAGACTCTCATGTTTCATGATATTATGCATACTATGAAAGCAAACGACAGAGATAGCCACATTTTGACCACAGGGTTTCTTGTGAAATATAATAGGTGCTGAAGAGTGAAAGGTTATTTGGCTTTGGCTCACAGTTTTTGACCGTCCTGGACCTGGGGATGCCAATTTTCCATCTGAAATTCTGACCAGGCAAGATCATATCAAAATAGTTCCATGGGATGGAGAAACCAGAGTAGTGTGAATACGATTCTCAAATCCCATTTACTAAATTCCAATTTTTGATCCAGGCCGTTATGTTATTATAGGTGGCCTATTCATTGTAAAATAATTTCCATTTGTTTACGCCATTCATTTCATTATATATGTTCTTTTTACCAGTCAGAGTTTCACAGTTGTTTCCCCCGCCCAAAGTTTTATCGACCCGAAGATTAATGTAGTTAAATTTTTTTTAGTGTATGTATCCAGGCTATTTTCCGTTCAGAGAGGCCCAGATGACGTACGGATTTGACTTATTTTTCAAAACTCACGCTGTATGAATTTTCTTCATACCAACGACTTGGGGAGCCAGGAGCTGCCTCTAGGACTTGGAAGGTAATTCTTCTGCATTCCCAATCGTTGAAACTTCTAATGACATTGAAATTTATAGTCCACCAATCGTTGAATGAGATGATGCCGCTCTCTCTTAAATTGAAATTCTTCCGACGTTCCTTGTTTATCCAAAAGAAGCGAACCCAAAAGCTGCCTTACGAAATCATTATTCATGTGTATGATTAATCATAGATGGTTCTTGTCTTTACATAAAGGGAAATGTTTGGTAAGTTTAATGAAAGCTTTTTCAGGATAGTGTTAGACTTTTAGAGTTCATAGTTGGAATTTGAAATCCGAATATTATCATTCATTTTTAAGTATATCTTGCTCGAAACAACATGTACTGGATTGAAGTCACCTTTTGCAGCAAACATATGTGCTTTTTGAGCTAGAGAAAGAGGACAACAAATATTGCCATGGTGAGATCATAATAATGAAATCACTGTTGGTGTACAAACAAGTAGGCCAATATACAATGCATCTTTAAAGCGGTTGCTTTTAAAGCCAGAAATACCAAATGTGATGAATAAGGCTACACGTCCCTTCTTTTCATTGAAATATCAACATCAATCAAAAGTGAATGATGTTTACTAAACATTGGAGGTCCACTGGTCCCTCCTCCCCAGTTTCAAGTGCCACAACAAAATGCATTATTTCCGTTGCTAATTCTCTGCAGAATGTTGCCCTTTTCCTTGGATGATGATAATATAATTATCTTTTCTTATTCTTCCATTTATCCTTTCCTTTTGAGATTAAAGGGATTGATTGATACACATATTCTCTGCATTTTTATCTCAACAACCATGGTTTCCTTTACATTTGCATCCCAATCTCTTCAATCTCTATGCTAGTTTTCTTTAGAATAGATTCCAATGTGAGGATTAAGTTTTGTGCTAATAGATCATAGCAGAACATGTCAGACAAATAGAAATGCAAACAAAAATTTTAAAAAGAGAGTTTCTACAAGGTTCTGATGGCGATTTGGACGACAATGACAGCTATTGTGTAATGCAGAACAAGGGAAAGAAGATAAAACCATGCCTGTCTACTCTCTGCTTACCTTAGAACAAAGGCTTTATCCTCCACACAAAGTTTATGTGATCTGTGTTTGAAATTTATTTGCTTGTTGGTTGTCCCAATACTATCCAAACAATAATTTTGACAACTCAGTGATGGCTACTGCAGGTAGTAAAGAGGACATCTTGGGTAGGTTGAAAAGTCACTATACTCTAAAAGTGACTATAAATGTTGCAGAATTTTTTTGTATCATCTGTTAGCAAAAAAAAACCTGGATCCCAGTAAGTTCTGAAAAATCCAAAATATTTGAGAATCCCTATGATCTTTGTGTTTCTTTCAGCATAATAAGATGATGGTACGTGGTACAAACAAGGTTTGTGATTCTTAATTTCCGAGACCATGACCACCTTATTGATAAGGAAATGATTTTCCTGTTTATGTGTGTATTAGATATTGCATACACATCATAAAAGATAAGGTTTACCGAAAATTGTTCTGTTTGGTTGATTGATTTAAAGGCAATTAGTCTTATTATGAGAACTCATTTAGGGCCTTTTCCTTTCTTCATATTACTCTATGATAATTAGGTCTTTTGAGCTATGAGTAGTACAATTGAACCTTTTTTATAACTTAAATTCATTGATTGATATGAAATAATTCTTGACCCTGTTCTCTTTAGTCTCTTCAATTTTGTCGTTTCCTTTTGGTACTCTGTACAATTATCTTATCTTGAAGTGCAGGTACACGGTAATTTCAAGTGTATAGTAATTTCATGTTTTAGAAAGTGACATCAGTTTCTAAAAATAGTTTTAAAAAAATTGTGGCTGGAAAAACAACTATTCAAATAGGCATTGGGTACTATTGACCTTATCTGGATCAGTTTGTCCCTGAAAATTTCCAGCCAAGGTTCAGAATTTGCTTGGATAGCAAACCTTATCTTTATTTGATTCCCATTCATTGGCTGTTCTAATTTGACACAAATTCAGAATGAAATTTCACTCTATTATCCTATTCTATGCTAAGAAGACACATTTCAGCTTTTACATTCATGTTTTATATGCAAATGGGAGGGCCAAAAAGAGGTCCTTTCCTCCCTTTTCCCTCACTTCAAGCTGTTTCTATGAAGATCCCATTTGCAATAGTTTCTATATATATATTTTTTATTCTGCTAAAATATGAGAGATGTAAAGTCAATAGAAAGCTAAAATATTGATATTTATTTCTATCATGGCTTGTGGACAAGCTTCAGAATTTTTTTTTTCTCCCTTATCTTTTTGTTTAGTAAAAGGATAGTGAGAATGCTGGGAGATGTGTCAGCTTTTGATTCACTCAATTTACTCATCCTTAGATTCCTCTAAATCTTTCCACATGTTGAGTTGTTTTTCCATGCCAAAAAGAAATCCAATGTGAATGCCATCTTTTTCCAAGATTGTATTTTGTCCCACATGAAATAAAAACAAAAAACTCCATTGGATTATATATTGTCTCCATCTCCTTCATTCCTATCGTGGGTTTTGGACCTGCAAATTATATCATTCAATCTTCAGAAACCAAAGGAAATTTTCACAATTTTTTTTTTTTTTTTTTTTATCATTCAATCCCATGAAAGGCTTTCTTTCTCCCTTTTTTCCTGTAATAGTCTCTACGACGGGTCAATTTTTTGTTCTCTGGATTCAATTTGGCCGACTTATTTTTTCATTCGACTCAAAAAGTCAAGCCTTTTTTCAAATTTTCTTTTTCCTTGTTCAATTCAGAAGCATCCTAGAAAGTTATTTAATTCAATAATATGACATAGCAGAGATTTATCCACAATATCATTGGACTTCTTAGGTCAGTCTTGCTCTGAATGACTTGCATGTTAATTAATTCTCTTCTGTAACTCACCAACCCCTTCTTCTTCTTCTTTGTCTTTGAATTTTTTACCATCATCCATTGGAATTGATGGCGTTTCTCTTTCTTTGCTGTTGGAGAAAATAGCTAGTAGTTTTACACCATTCAATGGTGAGAGAGAAAACACAGAATAATGTATTTCAAACCTATATTAAAGAGTTTTGTTGCATTTAATAATGTTCCATATTTGTGGGGTATGATCTGGAAACTAGAAATTACTTGGGGGTAGTTTGAAAATTTATGGGCCAAAGTTATTGGTAATTAAGAAGGCAGGTACTATTTGAAGAAACTGGAAAGCGAACAGACTGAAGATTTTTTTTTTCCCATATGAAATCTTAATTAAGACTTTGAATTGTGGAAAAACATAGCTATTACTAATTTTAAAGCAGACAGACCCTTTTCAAATTTGTTGAAATGATTTTCTTTCAGTCCAATAATTTAACTTCTCAGGTATCCATGAGATCTTGAATTTTAATCCAAAAATTCGACATTTTCTAGGATTCTGCAGATTATGTGATTTCGGTGTAACAGTAAGTTGCAGAAATTAGTACATCCGTTAAATCAAATCAAATCAAATCAATTCAATTCAATGCCCCTTTTTGCATTTATTTTTATCATGAAATCAGAGAAAACAGAAGAAGCCAAGATTTTTTTTTTTTTTTTGAGTAGTGAGAAAAGTTAATGCAATATTAAAATGATGAAGAGTGACAATTAAATTAAACACTAGGATGATAATAATACCCTCACTAATAACCATTAATCTAACTCTCAAGTGGTCAGATTCTTCCTTCTTCTCAGCAGCCAAGATTACAAAAAAAAAAAAAAAAAAAAAAATCTTTATAATTTCTCTTTTTTATACTAAAAGGAAAGAGAGAGAGAAACTTTATTCTCAGCCAATAGGGTTCTTTTCCACAGTTGTCTCCATTAGCATCAGCAGCTGGCAAATATATACAAGAGTAGACCAGCAGTACAATTGAAATGACTTAAATTACTTAAAAGAAACCCAAAGTTTCAAAAAAAAAAAAAGCTTTAGGGCAATGTATGAAGTTGACAGTTTCCTACAATTATGAAGGGGGTGAGGAAGATGCCAAAAACCTTCTCTACTATTTCTTACTAAATGTGCCCAAAAAAAAAAAAATCCCTCGCTTTGTAATAACTAATAATCATCATCCTGTCTCCTCGTAATAATAAGGTTTCTAAAGTATCAACAAACATAAAAATTAGTAACACATGCCAAACCGAGCATAGTTTAATTGGTTAAGATATGTCTCTTCTAACCTAAAGATCGTGAGTTCGAATTCTTACTCTCTACATGACGTTGAACTAAAAAAAAAAAAAAGTCACACAGGACATAAACAAACAAAACTACTCCATGATTTTGATTAATTCCTTTTTTGTCACAATCTTTGTTTCAATTTTAAAACAAACTGTTTTTTTTTATTTTTTTGTTTTTTTGAGTTCAACGTGTAGGAGTAGCGAGATTCGAATTTATGAACTCTTGGTAAGGAAGACATGTCTTTAACCAGTTAAGCTATACTCGGTTTGGCAACAAATTATTTTGTTAATTAATGAGAATTGAGAACAAGCAAGAATATTAAAATCTCTATATATATGTAGGGCAGCATATCCTGTTGTTTAAGATAATATAATTAATATATAGGTCAATCAATATGTATGCATGAATCAAATTAATAAAGATATATTTCACCCCTCAAATGAAGTGGTTTTTTAACAAATTTAGTCCCTAAAAAAAAACCTCTAAAGAGTGAAAAAGAGAAAAAAAAACCCTCCTATTAATTAGTATTACTTGATATTTCATTAACATTATTTCTTACATAAACTTGCAGCATTGAGCCATGAATTCACAAAGAGAACATATACATATATATATAAATTTGTAAATTTCACTAATGAAGCTGTTAATAAACAACCAAAAACTGTAATCGTCAATAATAGTAATAATACATGTGACTGTTTATTTTTCTTCAAAGGAAAAGAGGAGGGGGGAATATTTGAATAATTGTTGGTGATTGATGATGATTAAGGAGTGTTTGATTAACAAATAATTAAGTAACACTAATTGGCCCAACAAAGAGGGAACCTGGAGGGGCTGCCTTTTTGTTTTGTTCCAATTCCAAATTGGAATTATTATTATTATTATTATTATTATTATTATTATTATTATTATTATTATTCATTGGAGCTGCCAAAGTGAGCTCAAGATCATCATGTGGCCCTGCTGAATTAGAAGAAGAAATGGATTGTTTTGGAGGCTGAGACTGAGAAGCTTTTAGCTGTGAATCAATCAACCCATAAAGCCAAACTGCAGAATTATTAGAAGAAGCTTGATGATGATGATGATGATGATGATCTTGTTCTTTGTTGTTGTTAATCACTTCCATGAAAGCTAATTGTTGGGAGCTTCTAAAATTTGTTGTATTTTTTTTATTATTACCTTCCAAAAGAGCCAAAGTCAGCTCCTTTTTCTTCTTCAACTCAATATTGTTCTTGTGCTCTTCAGAATCTGAACAAGATAGCTTCAAACTTTGAGAGAGGGCTATGATTGTATCACATGGTTTAGTCCCAACCTGTAGTTTTTTCAACACAAAATTCAGTAGAAGAACATCAAAAACAAAAACCCTAGTTTTTTTTTATATGTATTTATGCATATATCCTAATTAAAATCATTCCACAGAGAGAGAGAGAGAGAGAGATTAAATTAGGGGAAAATTGGAAACAAAAAAAAAATAATAATAAGATACAAGAAGATTAAGTAGAGGAACATGAAAAACAAAAAAACCCATCTTGTTAATTGAAGTCATTTCAAAGTAATTAATTTAGGGGGAAATGGAGGGAAAATTTTGATTAAATAAGAGAGAAAGGAATTAGAAGTACCATGTCAAAGAGGCTTGAGCGCCTGTTCTTTTTGTTGAGAGTGGACTGTCTGAGAAAGTGCTTTTGGGCATGACTAGCAACTTGTGTTGGGGTTCTTGAGGTGACATAGTTTCTTGAGATGCCTCTCCAATCTCCTCTTCCAAGCTTTTCAAGCCCAATTAGAAATATTTTGTGCTCTTCTTCTGTCCATGGAACCCCTAAAATTCATCCAAAAAATATCATTTTTATGCAATAATCACCCTTTTTGGTTGCATTGAAAAAAAAAAAAGAAGTGGGTTTTGATGAAACGGTATGATTTTGTTCAAACTTGATGAATTTGAAACAAACCCATGAAAGTTTCAACAGAAAATCAAAAACCCAGAAACGGGAAAGGGGAAAAAGATCAAAA
>JAOANK020000022.1:1876229-1896623 GCA_026257165.2 Telfairia occidentalis | reverse complement strand
TGAATTTGAAACAAACCCATGAAAGTTTCAACAGAAAATCAAAAACCCAGAAACGGGAAAGGGGAAAAAGATCAAAATTAACAAAGTAAACAAAAACAGATGAAATTTTTACAAGACCCAGATGATAAAAACTGACCTTTCTTCCTCTCCTGCTCTCTAGTGAGAAGGCCATCAGAGAGATAGCCATTAATGGGAGTTTTGGAGTCTTCATAATGGTCGATGTGAATCCGAGAAGAGGAGAAAGAAGAAGAAGAAGGAGAAGAAGAAGAAGATAAGCAATCAGTACTAAAGCTCTTCTTAATGGCAAAAGCAGCAGCAGCAGCGGCAGTTGCAGAAGAAGAAGGAGAAGAAGGTGAAGGAGAAGAAGAAGAAGAAGAAGAAGAAGAAGGATCAAGATGAACTCCAAAGAGCCTAATTAGACCATTGCCAACAAAAGTAGAGGGTGAGCCTCTAAAGTTTGTGCAAGTTCTTGAATTGTGACCTATGTTTCCACAATGTGAGCACTTTCTGCCCATTTTTCACCCACACAAATCTGATTCTGGTGCTTATTTCTCTTGCCAAATTCTCACAATGATGATACCCAAAAAAAAAACAAATCTAGAAAGAGGGAGAGCACAAAAACAAGTGATATATTGTTGTGGTTTATATGATGATGGGGTAAGAGGTGGGGTTAGAAAAAAATGGACGCATAAGAGAAGAACCTCATTGGGTGGCCTTTTATAGAGAGTTTTTTATTATTATTTTATTATTATTATTATTTTTTGTAGTTGTTGTTGGTGTTGGTTGGATACTATTTTAGTATTCGAACTTTCAACTTTGATTCACATTGATATCTCTACTTTTAAAATGTTCTATTTTAGTTCATATACTTAAAACTTTTGTTCATTTTAGTTATTGAATTTTCCAAACTTCCATTTTTATATATGTACTTTTTATAAAGTGACCATTTCGATCCTTATATTTTTTTAACCCTATAGCTTTCATTAGATAGAAGAATTTGTGTTAAAATTTCTCAAAAAAGGGCCAAAATGATCCATTTTTAAAAGTATAAGAACGGTGACAATAAACTCATAATTTTGAAAAGCACAGAAACTAAAATGAACAAAAAAAAAAAATTGTAAATATGAAGATGAAAATGAACATTTTGATCAGTACAATGACTAAAACAAACAAAACTTCCATATTTCAACCTTCCCTGTCTTGGGTTTTGTTTTCTTTCTCCAACTTGAATTTTAAGCATAATATAACAAAGATATGTAAAAATTTCTCTCTGTGGGATTCTCACAATGAGTAAAAAAATAACATTATCTTTCTCCTCCATGCACTTCACCAACTATATTAGTATTTCATTTGTGTGTATATAAAATATATATTATGTTCATAACATTATATTATATGACGTTTGACAAAATTTCTAAGTAAGTAGAGAGAGAGAGAGAGCAAAAAAGGAAGGTTGATGATAAGTGAAGAAAGATCATAGAAATGGCAAAAGTTTGAAAGTTAAAGTTGATGAGCAATATGACAGCACTTTCATACGAAATTTAGTGGAACCACAACCATTCTTTCATTTGCTCATTTGGGATACTTTTTTTAGGGGTTTTTTTTTTTTTTTTTTTTTTTTTTTTAAATTTATTTTCACTCATATCTTTGGATTCTTATAATTTTCCTTTGACCCTCGTACGTACAACTCCCAAAAGAACATGATTAGTTTTCCAATTTCCAAATCTTATCTCTCTCTTTTGTCTCTTCTTCATTTTTTTTCCACATCGAGAAAATAATTCTTTTCAATATATATATATATATATATATATTCGTTTATTAGAAGAAAAAAAATGTCAATTTTAGTACATGTACTTTGATCATTTTCGACTTCAATCTTTATGCTTTAATATATTAATCTCAAGTTTATGTTATTAACGTGCGCTAATACAACGTTTATGTGTATTAACATATGATTTGTTGTTGTTTTTAAAATCAATAATCATTTATAAATCAGCCAAATTCTCAAAAGAAAAAAAAAATAATTGGCTTGTAGAATTTTTTGTTGAAGCTTCTGAGTAATTTCCTCCCCATACTCTTGTTAAGGGGTAGTTGTTAAGTTTAAGGTGATATTCAAGTGAATAGTTTGGTCATTTTGCTTCTTACCATATAGAAATTGGCCAATAAATTAAATTTAAATGGTTTTGAATGGTTGATTATTTGATTTCTATAATTCAAGAAATGAGAGATTGATTCTCTTTTCTCTCTCTCTCTCTCTCTCTCTCTATCATTTTCCACTTGTTTTTAAATCTTCGCGAGAATATGTAACTTTCTTATTATTCATGAATGATAGTGATATGATTTCATTTTCAATATTAATTATTTTTTTTTTTCATAAATAATAATCACTAAGCAAGTGGATGAATAAGTTAAAAAAATTAAAAAATGGAGATAGAAGATGAGTAAAAAATGTTTTTGGATGGGGATTTTTAAAAAATAAATTATGGATTTTTTATTTAAAAAAATTAGTCTATAAAGGTGTAGCTAAAAAGAAATTTCTATGTTGTTGTTTCATTGAGTAACTTGTACTTTTTGTTTTTCTTAGCTAAGAACAGACAAAAGTTCAAAAAATTTAAGAGCTAAGCAAAAATAGTGGTGCTAAAAATGTACTATCTAATTAGATTTTCTAAAGTTGTTCTCTTTTTAGAATATATTAGATAAATAAAATCCTTAGAGTTGCTAAAATATAACAAAAAGAAAAAAAAAATAGTTTGGATTGGCACTCGGTAGAGAATATATATGTATCTTAACTAGTTTAGTTTCAAGTTAATTTATAAAATTTTAAATTTCTGACTCATTATTTTAAACGGTTAATGAGAATCTTCTTAAAAATAAAAAGAAGGAAATTTTGTAGACATTTGTTGTTTTATTATATTGCTTTCTAAAAAAAATTAGAAGAAAATTAAAATAATTTAATAAAGAGAGAGAGATTATTCAAAAGGGCCAAAATATTCTCTAAACACTTTCATATTCATTTTTAAATATCATTTTTTTATAATTTATTTAGATTTCACACATTGAAATTTATCCTTATTTCTAATTTAAATCTCTTTGTTTCTAGACATTCTATAGACAATAAAATTTGTTATTTTTCCTTTTTCTAAGGCTTTTTTTTTTTTTGGAGTTTCATAATTTGTTATTTTCCTTTCTCCACATAGAAATGGTTAAATTATAAGGATGCTAAGATCATTTTTTATTCTTATTATTTTTTTTTAAAAAAAAAGAAAAATAGATTTATATTTCCATATTGGTAAATCACATATTATGCCTAAGTATTCTACACATTTGATGGTGATTGATTAATTGAAAATTAAAGATCACAATATATCCACACAACTGTCAAGATATTATAATATATACATAAGATGGAGGGAGGGAGGTACCAACTGGTTAAGGATTAATTTTAAGCCAATGGATTTTATAAGTCCATTGTTTTATGGAGGCCAAGTTGAAAGATTTTTTTTTTTTTTTTTTTTAAATCTCTGTTCTTGAGCTTTCAAAAAAAGCACTTAAATTAAGATAAGTTCAGTTCACACCCATTTGGCATTATCATAAATAGGAATCTGTGTTTCCTACTAACAATAAATGAAGACAAAATCACTTTTGGAAAGTTTTTTCAATATATCCTCTTTGACTAATTATATATACACATTATTACTCACATAATCATCTAATCATCAACTCAGTTGCTTGATTTTTTTTTTTTAGTAAACAAAATAAAATATTTGATGATATAAAAGCCAAAATGAAACTAAACCCTAATTTAAGATGGAATATTTGAACTCTAATTTAAATAACTTAATTTGGGTTCCCTAATCTTAATGCTTTGTTGATGTAAGGATTCTCATATCTATGAATATAAAACTCCACCAATTATAATTAACAAACCCTTCTACTACCAAAGTCTTGAAAATCACCAATAATTATACTCATGAAATCTTAGATACAGCAATTTCTTTAGTAAAGAGTACTTGAGGCTTTCTAAATAAATATTATTGATCAATAATTTTTCTTTCCACACTATATTCTTTCCAATATAAATTAGCTTTTTACATATTAAAAATACACGCATACAAATCACTCGTTTTTCTGAGTTAACAATATATGAGAGTAAGAATTCGAATCCACGACCTTTTGATCGATGAAATATGTCTTAACCACCAGTTGAACTATGCTCGGTTTGGCATACAAATCACAGGCTTTGTATATTGACCCATGCAACTTAACAACTTGATCATTAAATTACTATAAACTTGATTGAATATGATAAAAAACATATATTCTTTTTTTAAAAATGCCTAGAAGAAAACCCAAAAGGCATCAATTTGAGATTAATGTAGACAGGTTGTTGTACTATGAGCATCAGCTTCAAGTACAAGAGAACCAAGTTCATTAGCTAACTGCAGAGTATAAATTATTTGTTTTTACAGGTGTGAGAAAAAGAGAGAGAGAAGTACCAAACCCAAGCTTTTTTAAAAAAAATTTTTTTAATAAATTTGGAACAAATCAATAATACTTATTACAAAGTAATTAAATTATTAATAATATCAGAAGAAGATATAATATTGTTTGGATGTGTTTTTATTAGTCTACAATTAGGTGGTAACTTGAAAAGGGAGCAGTATTTTTTTTTTTTTTTTTGAGTTCAACAATGTGTGGGTGTGAAGGGATTCGTGTTGAACTTTTGGCAAAATATTAGAAAAGTGAAAATTCCACACTGGAAAGAATGAATGAAGTGATGAGTTCCAAACACTATATAAGTTAGAAACACTCTAAGCTTGGTGTACTAGCTCTAATTAAATTTTCTAGATTATTTTGCCTAGTTTGGTGTACTAGCTCTAGTTAAATTCTCTTGGTTAAAGAAATATGTCTTTAACCAGTTGAACTATGTTCGGTTTAGCAAAAAAGGAGCCATATGAATGTGAGAAAAGGTAGCAAAGAACGGACATTGTTTCCACACAGGTCACATTCACTTCACAGTCTCCTCTACCACTTATTTTCTTTGGTGGGGAACCTTCGCCTTTTAAACCCCATTTCCATGTCCATATCCATTTTCATTTTCATTCTTTCTTTTTTACCTCAATTATATTATTCTCTTCATCTCTTATTAAAGTTTACTAGATATTTCCGCTACTCAAAATAAAACTTCAATCATGGAACTAGGCTATTTGTAATTGAATTCCAAAAGAAGTAACAAAAATTCAATCGTCATTACTAATTGTCCTTCTTCATCGAAATAATGAGCTTCCCCCTTTGTGCCTTTCAACTACAATCATACCTTAAAATCTTGTCCAAGTTCATGTCCTCCGGCTTACATGACATGCAAAACCTTCACATCAATAAAATAAATGTACAATATATAGCTTATTTCTCACATCTATATAATAGTGTTTGTCACTTTGAATTCTAATTGCCCTTCATTGATAGTTAGGAAGATAAAGTTTAATCAAAGAATATAATAGATCATAATCAATTTTAGCTAAAATATATGGACTACAAGTATAGTTTATTCTTTATTTTTGAAGTATATAACTCAAAATACTTATTGAAACACTATATCCAAGAAGAAGAAAAAAAGAGACATTACATCATTGATCGTGGTCCGATTTCAGAACTGACAATGTACAATGTACAAGCATTCTGCATATTTCTTATCAAATTTCTTTATTATTTTTGGAGCAGTGTCAAAGTGCCAGTAGCATTATTAGCTTCCTTTTTAAAAATATATATATATATATATATAATAAAGTTTAATATATTCTTAATCCAAGTATAATTCCGGCAGGAAAGCAAATTGTTTGAATGATGGCAGGTTAAAGAATTGTTACTTTCAACATCATGGGTTATATAAAATAACATTATTATACAAAGTTTGTGTCTTCTCAACTCCATAAGGGGGTGTAATTTTTTTAATCATTTCTCTTTTCTTTATGTTGAAAGGAAAGGAAAGGAGAATTTTAATTTTATTTTAAAGCAATATAATTGTGATGCAATTGAAAAGATTGCTGTCTAGAGGGGATTTTCATTTTTTCCTTTTTACCTTTTTTTTTTTTAAAGCATCTTTCAAAGTCAGAGGTTGTTAACTTTGAAAGATGATTTTGAATTTTCCTAGAACCTTGGTCAAGCTGAAGAGTTTATTTCCTCTCATTTCCATTTTTCAGGGGGCTGACCTGCAAATTCAAGAGATAAAATTTAGGGTCAAAAAGAGAGAGAAAGAGAGTTAGGAACAATATTCAGATTCTGTGGTTATTACCAAGAAATTATCCACAGCACTGCAGATTTGTATTCTCAACAGGAGATGCATATGCAACTTCTAAAGGCATTAAAGAAGAGAATATGCTATTTATTTATCATGTAGAAGTGGAATAGTCAAATCTGTTTGGTGCAATAGCTAAACTTTTCTTCTTCTTCGTCTTCTTCAGGGCTGACTGAAATGAAATGAGAAAATTGGCCCAAAACGTACAAGACTGTAAATTTATACAATTGTCAAAGGCTGATTTTTTTCTACAACTTTATACAAGTTTTGACACAGGAAAAATGAATATAGAGATGAAGAAGCACAAAGAATGGGCGAGAAGAACCTGAACAGCTCCATAACACTTGATTCACCAGAACAATGGTTTCTGAAAGTGATGAATTCTATCAAAAGTAGTAAATAGAGTAAAGATCGTACAAATGTCACACGGCTCTCGTATAAACCACTAATTAACAATATCTTGTGGAGACGATAGAAAACAGGCAGCAACTGTTCAGCAAAGAGTGCAAACAACTGCAACACTAGAAGAGAAAATTAACATCCGTAACCATAAGTCAAGGTTTTGTTTTTTGTTTTTTTTTTTTTTTTGGGGGGCGGGGAGCGGTTTCAAAATTGATTTCTAAAGCATCTAGATTGATTTTTGCATATTGAAACTAAGGGCATCGGCAGACGATGCTTGATAATTTGAAGATCAAGAGCACGTATAGGATCACAGATCGTCTTGGATCAAAAAGTAAAAACTGTTGCCTATATGTTCACGAACAATGTTCAGAATAATTTGTAAGCATGCTCGAGAGGGGAAACGAGCTGTCAACCAGAGAGGCTTACTTAAGAGCCACTCCATAGTCTGAATTTGCATATTCCCCGACGATTTTGTTCAAACGAGGCACGAATTGACTGAATCATGGAATGCACTGAAGGTATATGAACCAATTTTTCATGCTGCTCCTGCAAGTTTGATTTATCTATATGAGACAGAGAGAGAGAGAGAGAGAGAGATGTGCTGTGCCATACCACTTCCTCGAGACGTTCTTCCAATCGTTTAGGATCTACATCAGTGGGCATGAACACCTTCCTGTAGGCAGATCTTAAGGCATTGATCTGGATCCTTGCACAAGAATATATGGTCAGCCCTTCAATATATTTATCATTAAATGGTGCAAGTAAATTTGAGTTCAACAACATGTGGAGTAGGGGAATTTGAACCCATGACCTCTTGGTCAGAAAGATATGTCTTTAACCAGTTGAGTTATGTTCGGTTTGGCTAAATTATGCAAGTAAATTTGTAAATCATAATAATGAAGTTCCATAAATTGCAACCTCTTCCACTGTGAATCCATTGCGTCGGAGTCCCTCTAGATTCAAACCACGAAGTTCTGCTTTTTCTCCCGCCACCATCATATACTTGGGGACATCTTGTGAAACCTACAGGCATGTTATATTATTTAAATGAAATTGGATTTGCAAATAAAGAACTGCTTTTTATGGATGATTTATTAACAAAAAAAATTCAAATAGGTTCAACGTCAAGTAAACAACCAGACAAATTAGTTTGCATTCAGGAGATCAGCAAGGTAGAAACGTTGCTACAAAGATACTAAATAGTATAGAACAGTTTTCCCCCCTCTGATAAGATCATCATATATCACTTGAAAGTTGAGCGATGTTGTAAGTATGAAAATGCGGGGTCCTTGTTACCACATGTTCCTAGCAATATAATCAGAGTACGGTAACGAAGACAGTAAAATGAAAAATGATAATACCATCGTGCCCCCAGCAACAAATGAGAAAGAACCAACATGGCAGAATTGATGAACTGCAGTGGTGCCTGATGTATGAACATAGTCCTACAATTGGAGCACATAAATTAACATAATATCAAATACAGCTTGAACCATACCAGATGTTACTACTTTGTGCAGAAAATGATAAAAAGACATCTAACCTCCACCACAACATGGCCGGCTAGAAGAGTATTATTAGCAAAAATATTGTTGTTACCAATCTTGCAATCATGAGCAATATGACAGGATCCCATTATGAGATTGTTATCACCAATAACCTGATTTCACATTCCAGAAAAAAAGAAAAGAAACTAAAGGAAAAAGTCTATGAACCATATAATAGATTCTAGAATTAAACAAAAACTTGAAGCCTCTTCCGGCCTATCTGATCTTACTGTTATATCACTTGACTTTGAAGATCTGTGGATTGATGAATGTTCTCTTATCTCATTGTTATCTCCAACATCAAGGAAACATTCATCCCCTGGCTAAATCATAGGGAATAAAGTCACACTAACAAGAACTATCCTCTTTTGAAAGAGAGAGCAAATATTCAAAACAATAGTCACCATGTGTTCTCATGAAAACATCTAAGATAAACTCATAATTATGATCATAATTCACTGGGATGGATGCATGTGTTACTGTCAATTTTAAAATTAAAGCAATAAAGTTTAGTAATCTGTCAACACCCATTCATCAACAGAAAGTAAGAAAAAGATCTCAGGTTTGCAAAAGATGAAGAACATTCCCAGTGTAATAATGATATAATAGGAAAGACTATTCGACAGGCCCTAAGTGGTATTGGTGGGAAAAACTATAGGTATGTGAAGAGAAAATTTAAAAATTGCTTGTCAACATTGACTTTATCCACCTGTTGCAAAAAGGAAAATGGAAAGACAATCCAGAATATGAAAAACAAATAACAGAACGGATGCTTGAGAAATGCTGCAATAACAATAATATCTATCAGAAAACATCTGCACTCTCTTTAGTTCAGCTAAAAATTGGATAAATCTAAAGTCTACTCAATTCTAGAATTAATCATTATCTGCATTCAGCTTCCACAAACAGACTTTGCTCATCATTATATCAGCGAGAACATTAGAACATGATCTATATATAATATAATAATACAGCTATATACTAAAAATCATTTGGAAGTTAACTCACCAGCAGCACTGTCTATTTGACTCTATCTCATTTTATCAAATTGACTGTCTAAAGAACCACTAATAACTAATATGGTGCACGAGTTAGCCAAAGTCAAACAGGAGCAGAGCATTAACTGAATACAATTAAAACCTAATATGGCATTTTGCATTGATCCAACTGAAAATTGCAACCACGTTAGAAAGATTGAAATATCAACCTTGTATTTCATGTCTTGGCATCTAATACCAACCACTGCATGGTGACCTATTTTGTTATTACACCCAATGACTGTACGACCAGGAAGATCCTCACCAACTATAGCGCCACTGCCTGACCATGTTTTGCAATAAAAGCACATCAGATAGGTTGTGTAATTCACCCTTAACATCATAATACAAAAAGATGTTGATCAAAATCAAACTCACGTCATCAAGACACATCGATCCCCTAGTTCTGTACAGCCAAAAATGTGGCTCCCAGGATACAATTGACAACCATTTCCCAGCTTTGCAAAGGCTCCCACAGTACAGAATGGACCAATATACCCATCCTACTACGTAAGGAACATCAGTGCATTGAATTATTTACAAACCAGTAACAAAAAGGAAAACCTGTCATCAAATTCACTAAGCTACAAATAAGGCCATTCATCTATATTATTGTATAATTCCAATCGATATAGATGTGTTATTACTTGGCATGTAAATATACTGTATAATTTTAACAAGTTTCCTGATCTATACATTGTCAAGATTTTACTAAATTGTTTCATAACAACAAATAACACATTTACATTAAAGAATTATGATATATATATATATATAACACGAATACTACATAACACAATATTTAATATTTTTGCATTTTAAATTTTAAATTTTTTTCATGAGATAAATTTAAAATATATATAAATGTAATGCATCTTCATTTTTTTACATAAAATGAGAATATTTATACATTTTTCAATTAATTTTTTTCGTTGACGTAGATAAATAAGATTGTCTACAAAATATAAATATATATTGAAAATAATAAGATATCTTCGGAACAAAACGGTACAGTCTAATGAAAATTCTTCAAATCCGATGCAACACATACCGGAATGAAGGAAAATTATCACATGTACGCTCTAATGAAAATATTTCAAATCCGATGAAGCTAGCGTTCAAAAGATGCGCGGCATTCGGTAACCAACAATAAAGGAACTACAATTTTTGCAATAATTAGAGATACAAGCGCCAAGAGATTCAGAAACTAACCGAACCTTGAACACTTGAAGACCTAACCAGGTCCGTTATCAAAGGAATCAAATATAGCATCAGAATCATACAACTTAAAGACAACACAATCCATTCGCTCCACATCAAAAGTAGTGGAACAAACCTCGCCGATTACAGCATTCGGATGTACAACGGCAGTTGGATGGATGAACGTAGAGCTTCCTCCAATTGCAGTTTCCGATTTTGCCTCTCCCGAAACATCTGCAACATAGAAAAATAAACCTAAAAGCTCTATATAAAGGAAGGAGAGGGGAAGTTACAAAGCGTAGGAGATACGAACGAGCTGATGCTAAGCGGAGGTGATTGAGGGAGCAAAATGACCGGCGAGCTTTGAAAAGAGACTGCATCGGCGGGAAATTGAGAGTGACGGAGCGAGTGTTGACTTTTCTTTGACGCAGAACCCTCGCCGGAGACCCCACACAGTATTTGTAAGATCAGGATCAAATATCCTTCTCCCGGTAAAATATTTCGCGTTTTGTATATTCTTTAAAATGCGTTAATTATAAATTTAGTTCATGAAAATTGAATTTTCTTTTTTTTTACTTCAACATTTGCAGGGATGGAGATCAAATTATCGACATCTACAATGGTAATACATGCTTTTATCTACTGAATGATTGGCCATGAAAGTTGAAATCTATGTCCATGAAACATGGAAATGTCTTAATTTTTATTTTATTTTATTTTTCTTTAGGTTCAGCAACCTACTTCTGATGAGAATTTAAAAATCTTTTAATTGAAGATATAATATTTGACTCGTTAAATTATATTCAAGTTGATAGAAAAAATCTTAACTATTGATTTACGTCTAATTTAAAATTTTTCATATTCCATTTAATTTTAAAGATGTCAATATTTCAATATAACTCATGTAATTAAATACATGAGCAAATTACAAGTTTAGTTCTAGAATTTTAAAAAGTGTTTACTCTAAACAATTAATTATGGGTCTAATAGGTTTTTGAATTTTTAAATTGTGTTTATTGGATCTTTGACTTACCCAACAGTTTTTAGAAGTTGTGGATCTATTAAACCCAACATTGAAAGTTTAGGGTTATATTAGACATGAAATTCAATTTTATTTTTAAAAGATCAATTAGTTCAAAAAAATGTTGAATATGTTGAAGACCTATTAGACACAAAATTGATAGTTCATAAACCTATTAGACACAAATTAGAAAGTCCAGAGCTAAACTCGTGATATAACGTTAAAAACATCTAAACAAATTGTTTGCAACATTTGAGTATCATTTGTTTTCAATTTGAAGTTAAATTATACATAAGATATGCCAAACCGAATATAACTCAATTGGTTAAGGAATACTCTCCCCGACTAAAAGGTTGTGAATTCAAATCCCCAACTCTTCGTGTTGTTGAACTCAAAAAAGAAAAATTATGTAAAAGATCTCAAGCTTTAAGATTTTAAAAAATACCTTCATCTATTTACAAGTTTTAGTTATACCCATTACCTTTCAAATTGGTACAAAAATATTATTGAACATTTTTATTAGAGATGACAGTGAGTCATTCTATCATTAACACGTCATTAGCTTAAATCTTAAGACCCATTGTTTGTTATGACTTTTTTAAAAAAAATGTTAGTTGTGATATTATGTAGGGATGTTTGATAAATATATTAGTATTAATCGAGTGAATTTACCAAAAAAAAAGGTGTGAATTCTACGGGTTACTAGGCTAAGATAAACTGATTCAATTTTTAATAAATAATTTTTTATAATTAGTTTACCGAGATGATTCTAGAGATTCGTTACCAAGAATCACATCTCTGCAAGATAATTTGTCATGTTGTTTTAGTTAAATAATATGTGTCAACGCAGAGATTCGAACCCACCCCCTAATTTAGGAAAAGATAAAAGTTGAAGCTCAAATACTCTGTTAAGGGTATGAAGCCATTGTCGTCGAGTTTAGCGTGTGGCCGGAGTCACCATTCCCCAGTTTGAACTACGTAGGTTGAATTTTATCACCTATAACCGATGTCGTCCTGTCTCGAAAATGAACTCCTCTAAAGCGTTGCTACTGTACACAGATCAACAATAAGGAGTTATGAGTCATTTCGAATTTTACTGATCACTTAAATGATTCACATCTTTTTAGTTAGAGAAATATGCATTAACCAACTGAGTTATGCACGATTTCGTAATTATATCTTTGTTAATACTTCTCAAAATACATTAAAAATAACAAAATTCCATTGCTAATATCCATTTTATATACAAGAAAATAAATGACATGATGAAACACACCTCATAGTCAAAGGTTTACATTTCAAGCCCTACACTACATGATAAATGAATCCCTACCAAAAAAAAAAAATTACAAGTAAAATTAAAATCTAAAATTACATATAATAATCCAAATAATATTACAATATCATACAAGTATCTTTATTTCCAAGCCAAATCTTGACAATTTTTATGGTTACAGAAGCTCCTTATTAACATTACAACCAAGCCCATTGATTAAAGCTAATAACCACCAAAAGAATGGGATTAGAAAGCTGTTTTGGCAAAGTGGAATTCCTTTCATCATCTTCTTCTTTGATGAAACTTCCTTCCTTTTTCCTCAGTGGTCTATCAGAAGACAAATTGGCCTCACTGCAACTTCCCCTTAGCCATGTGAGTGTTATTGATATCAGAGCATATACTGCTTCAACTCCTCTGCAAAATTTTCCTGCAAGCTTCTTATATCGCGCTGCTGGTTTACAAAACGATGTCGCCCTCCAAAACCCGAAGCACCTACAACAAGTGTAACATCAAGACGCCATTAGAGATGGAGGTCGAAATATTGGATGGACGGGAGTTTAGTTTTAGAGTGCTTGTGTGTGTGTGTATGTTTTGGCTTTGCTTCTGAGATGAAGTAATATGTTGTTCTGAAAAATCGGTGATCGCTCGAATCGTACCTGGGACATACGCGGTCTTACATACGGGTCGTGCTTGATGCACAAGGAAGCGCATTGCAGCATGCGGTGAACTTCCTCGTCGGAATAACAGTTCCTCAAGCTTGGATCAACCAGTTCGGAAATTGCATCTTTACGTAGTAGGTTTCGTGCCTGATCCCAACATGAAACACAAGCAAAACGGATCAGAGAACACATGAATTCAAATGAAAAAGGGAAAGGAAGGTAAGGCAAATTGTGTTGCCCTTTAAGAATGGATAAGATATCTAGTTGTAGTCCAGTGATTTTACAACTTATTACCAATTCTGAGACAACTCACCCATTCAGTGAGGCACTGCTGGCCCTTGGGACGATTTAAATCGATTGCTTTGCGTCCCGTCACAAGTTCTAGTAAGACTACACCAAATGAGTACGTATCGGCTTTCTCCGTGATTTGGCCACTTTGTGCATACTCTGGAGCCAGGTAGCTAAGCAAGCAAAGTATTTACACTTTAATTTTTCTGATTGCCAGTTTGTGAAATGGAAAAGGAAGAAAGAAGATTACTGAAACAGTTACCCAAATCTCCCAAGGATTCTTGTTTCCACTGCTAGGTCGCCATCTGGCTGCCACCTAGCTAGCCCAAAATCTCCAACCTATAAGTCAAAAACAAAGGTACATGTCATTTACTCGAATTATTAACCGAAAAAACCCGAACAGGTACACTTCAGCAATCGTTCGTATTTGACAGAGGGCAATGCTGGTACGAAAGATATGGGTATGGATTGAAACAAACAGAAAGATTCTTATGCTAATACAAAAATGTTAATGCATCTTAGAGTAAATGGGATTTTCTTTGGTTTCCTTCTTGGCTGTGACAAGTAAGAATTTCAGGAAGCTTCCCTTGTAGAGAATTGGCAATTTTTTTTGGTTTCCTCCTTTAGCATAGCTCATAGCTGGTTCACCCAACTTTATAAATCTCCATAGAAATTGCGATTCTTATATCGAAACACACACAGAGCTGGGGACTAATGAGATAAGAGAGCACTGACTCACTAGTGGTTCGAAATCATGAGTAAGAAGGATATTGTTCGGGCGGATATCGCGGTGCACAATACAGCCCACCCTACATTCTTCGTGAAGGTATCTCAAACCTCGAGCAGCTCCGACTGCAATCTTCTGCCGTGCCGACCATTTCAGTGGATCATGGTTTCTTCCTGCAAAGATTGAACATGACAGTTAATATGGACGGGTACAGGTCATTGAACAAAAGATGAAACTGGACATGATTTGATTGGACAGGGAAGCAATCGAGGTAAAGAAAGACGCCGTGAATTTGAAAAAGAAACAAAGACACTAGAAACAGAATATTTTGAGATAGGACATTACCATAAAGATGAGAATCAAGAGACCCATTGCAAATATATTCATAAACAAGCAACCTTCTTCCACCCTCCACACAAAATCCAATGAGCATCACAACATTTCGATGTTGGGCACAACTTAAGACCTCAACTTCTGAACAAAATTCTCGATCTCCCTGGGAACTAGCCAGTTTATATTGCTTCACAGCAATGACTTGTCCATCAGGTAAGACGCCACGGTGCACAGACCCAAATCCACCCTCAGCCAAAAAATTTGTTTGTGCAAACCCACTTGTAGCTACTTCGAGTTCCGCATAGGTGAACCATCTAGGAGGATTCCCGAATGCAGGGGCCTTGTGTTGACACATAGAACACAATGGAGGAGGGCCTAGAGGTGCTTTTCGGGATAGCGAAACAGTGTTCCTTATGTTTCTGCTTGAGCTCATATCAGTATTTCGATTCACCATATCAGTGTTGGGTTCCAGAGAAAGAGTAGACATTTTTTTCACCAGACCTTGACGTGTTGAAGCCAGAGGTCTATCATGAATATTTGGTGATTCTTCCATCGTGTGTTGCAGGAATTTACGCCTGGAACTTAGAATATCAACCATACAACGCTGAAAATAAGAAACCGAGGGAGTTCGCTTTTCACAATCAGAATCGCATTCAGATCCAGACAAATTTCTCCCCCGTTCGGCTGCTGTTCTGGATTCGTTTCTCAGGCTGCCACAAATCCCAGAGAATAAAGATGAACTGCCCACATCCGAGCTCGATATTGACGATGTTCCAACATCAGTTACTGTAAGAGGAGACTCTACATCAGGAGTACTGGCAGGTGTCACATCAAGAGCCCTAAACATGGCCGATTCATCGAAGTAGCTTTTAAGACACTTCTGAGAAACCTCTAATTCATGTGATGATATCCAAGCGTCTCTAGCATTCATTTTAGGGGAATCCATCAAATTCAGACGAAGAACCTTTGGCTGAGATTTCTTCATAAGAACAACATTGCATTGCAGCTCTTCCAAACAGTTTTTCCTTTCATCCTTCAAATGTCTGTCCATGATTGTGAAACACCAAGAATGAGCAAATGGGACAAGAAAGAAAAGTTTAAAAGTACATCATGAAGACTCAAATTCATCGAGGCGAAACACATGACATGTCATTGCATATGCCTAAAATGCCTAAAATGCATGCAATACATACGAATGGATGCCTATACTAGAGACAACTTTTACATTATATCTATTACTTATCCAATATCACCCAGTTTGAATGAGCTTTCTTAGCTTCAGTAGCCACCATACCCCGAGCCAAACCAGAAAGAACTTTGATCCTCACTTTTACCTGCAAAAAACTCCCAAAAATTTATGGATTAATAGACAACAAGTGGCAAAGACCGAGAACTCCTTTGGAAACAAGTTATTGAACAGACCTTCAATGGGTCATATGCACCATGAAGCTGATTCACCATTTGAGAACATGAATGCACAATGTCGTCCTTCTGATCTGAAAGGATTCCCGATGGAATTCTCAGATGACCGATCGTGCAGTCGCTGGTAAATCGAGAAAATCCCCGCATCCATTTACCTATAAAGATATGATTTACCACCAAAACTTTAACAGTCAGAGGACAAAAGATAACAACCAACTACAAGAGAGAAAGAAAGAACAAACACAGAGGTACTGAACTTGAATAGTTGAACGTAATAAATTGGTCAACCAAATATTTTGATGTTATCATCAATGTCTCAATGGGGTAGTAGTTTTACTAGAAAGTTCTGGAAAATCTTCTCAAACAGTAACAATTTACTATCCCATATCAATTAAAGATCCTCATGTTTTAGGGTACAGTCCTTTCTTGTACATTTGGTTATGAGGAATTCCATTATTTATCTTGCTCTCAACAGGTTTGAAGTCATTCAAAACATTAGGTAGCAGAAAGATATTTAGAAGTCCCAAAAGAAATAACTATTATTACTCAAAATAAATTCTGAGACAACATTTATTTCTCAGACATCCACCTCTCCTCATCTGGACATCATAAATGCAATCGAAACGTGTCTGAAAACTCTTATAAAATCTTTCCATCTTGAGCCAAAAACTACAACAATAAACACTGTAAATCTTCGTGCAGTTTGATGTTAAGCCATCGCAGAAAGAAAAAGGAATCTTACTTGAGTGGTGAGAAGGGATAACCACGAGGAGCTTAATATGATCTCCAGGCTGAACAACATGAGTCAAAGCCCAAACGAGAGCAGCCTTCGAAACTTCCTTCGAGGTGGCTTTAATGGCGACGACCACCACTTTCCCAGCCACATCCAGATGACCCTTCTCCATAAACCCTTTGCAACTCTCACAATATCCACAAACCCAGTTCAGTTCCCAACCTTGAGGATCAAATGTCCATACCCATGTCAGAAATCTTCATTAAAGAGGAGGCCCCTGAAATGAAAACCCCCCAAAAAGAAACCGACACTGAAAACAGGCAAGGAAAAAGAAAAGGGCAGTCCGTATTCCCAATATTGCAGCAATGAGCAGTGAAATCAGCGATGGAAATGTCTCGGAAACCGAGGTGCTTTTGCTCAGCTTGCTGAGAGTGGGGTGAAATGGAAAAAAAAAGGGCTTAAAGAAGAAAGTAGAGTGAGTGCGAGCCCCCTTTTTACATGTGAAATTCACGCAGCCCACAGACTTTAGCGACTAAAATTGAGGCAATTTCTCGACCCATTTGGCCATTTTCCTTTTATCGAAGCCACGTTTTGTGAGGACCAAACGAACCCGATGGCTTTTGGATTGGCCTTGTAGTGAGAAGCATATTCTCACTACAAAGTTTAGTAGACACAATTGCTGGACAAAACTGCCATATGTTGGGAGTGGGAACAAACAAAACGACACAAAGAAATGAAGAGATTGATTAAGTTAAATCAATATGTAAACAAAACTTATCGATGATTGCCAGCAGCTAACTTCCAAGCGGCTTTTGAATTTTTGATAGATCTCGACGAAATGAGTCAAATGACGTTGCTTTCTTCCTAAGAAATCCAAAAGCCAAAATAGTGCACAAAGTTTTTGGATTTTTTCTCCCCATTTTTTAAACCATTTTCATTCCTTTTTTTTTTTTAATCTTGTTATCTCATCTTGCAGACTTAAACTCGACAAAGGGTTGTTTGATTTTCGAGTTTTTTCTCACAAAATCTAAGTTCTAATAGATTTTTTAGAAGAAAATTAATGGAAAATCTGCACAACCAAAGGAAGCACTCGGGATTCTTCCCTCTGGAAGCCATTGAAATTCATCACCTCTTACGTAAACTTCAACAAAGAGGGTTAAATTTCTAAGCATAATTCAATTTATTTAAAAAATGATTTCAACTCAATAAATCAAACTTATTAATACTTCAAACTCCATTATCAACCCCTGATCTACTCTACGAACAGGACAAGACTACAAAATCTGTAACTTAGATTGTTTATTTTTCTACAACATATTATATATCTCTTTGTCAGATCAAAAAAAAAGATACGTTTTTTTGTCACAAACAAAAGCTGGGTTGACTGTAGATAAATAAATTCTTTTTCAGTTCATAGTTTCCAGTTTCCATGGATTAAAAAGATTTAAAAAACGAAATGATTTGCTTTGGAAAAGACAAGGTTGAGGAAAAAGACAGGAAGAAATGGACAGAGGAGCGTAAATGGGACAATAATAAAGAAGCTGTGAAAGCTTTTTTGCGAGCTGTGCAGTGAGTTTCAAAGCTTGGCAATCAGGTCCCCATTGAATAATTAATTGAACAAAAAAATCAGAGGTTGGACCCACTGGCTAATATTATTAATTTTCTTCTTTTTGTTGTAATAATTTTGATTAATTATGATCTTAAATTAATAGTCTCACAATCAATTTCTTTTTGGTCAACAACATATGGAGGTGGGAGATTTAAACCATAACTTCTTGGAAAGATATGCCGTCATGTTCGATTTTACTCTTTAACCAATCAAATTAATGTAATGTTTATGTAAAATTATAGTTTAATGTTATTGCAAATTGTTTCCATTATAGTTTAAAATACTTGATCTAATATAGTGATGTGGTTTAATTATTTATATAATACATCGTTATTGCTGATGTTGAAATAATTTACGCCCAAGATGAGTTTTGTAAAATTTTTGACATGAGTAATTATAAGTTTAATAGTTTTGGTAAAATTACCAATTTAGTACATCTGATTTGAACTTAATTTTAATTTGATTTTAAAGATCTGAAATTGGTCTTTATGGTTTGATCCAACCTAACAAATCATCACTACCAATACATTGTCAAAAAAAAAAATTCTGGTCTCGTAGTATCATAAGTGGTCACGAAAGGATTTGAACTTGCGTTCTCTAAATGTCACTAGACCAATCCATGATGGTTGATCACAAATACATTATTGAAACATTTGGTACTTTTATTTAACTTCCATAGATAAAATCCTTAACAATAAATACTATGATAACTTTTATAAAATAAATGTAGTTTTTTTTTAAAAAACTTTTTTGAGTTCAAGTTCAAGAACATATGGGGTGTGAATTCGAACATATGATCTTTTAGTCGATGATATATGTTTTAACTAGTTGAACTTTGCAAATTAACTATAAAATAAAAGTAGTTATCCATAGTTTATTGACATTAAGATATCAAACATGAGTATAGCTCAACTTGTTAAGACATAGCTCATCGGCTAAAATGTCATAGGTTTGAATCTCTCCATCCCCATATGTTGTTGAACTAAAAAAAAAGTTTATTGTTATCATCAAGATGCTGAAAAATCTATATTTTCATACATATTTATAGTAATACAACTAAAACATGAACGCATGAATTTGAACCTACTAATTAATTTCATTGTTAATATTTTGACCGATTGAACTAATAAGTAATTTCTATACTAAAGTAGTGAGTGAAATATGCTCTTTTTCTATCATTTGACTCTCTCTGCAAGATTCTACCATGTAACAAATACATTCTCCATCACAACAATTATATTCCTTAATGCCAAAAAAAAAAAAAAAAAAAATTAAAGGGAAAAAAGGGGTGAAAAGAAAGAAAAAGAATTTATTCCACATTTTGTAGGTAGGAATGGAATGTTAGCACCCTAACTTTTTTTTTTCTTTTTGGGTGCAAAAATTTGATGCTATTAGTCTCATAAGAATGCATACAAAGAAAACCAAAATATTCTCCTTTAAATTATACTTTTGTTATCATATTAATTAAATATATTTTTAAATTATAGAACATTTTGATATTTTAGGCATGTAGCTCTACTAAATTAATGTATAATATAACATAAAAGTTGGTAGTCTAACATTCATATATTTGATTTTTTTTTAATAAAAAAATAAGATGTACAAATACATTGGAGAATTTAAAGTTCGAACAAAAACTTTAGGCTGATGGTATAAATTATTATAAAACATAGTTTCTTAGGCCTCGTTTAATAACCCTTTAGTTTTTTATTTTCTGTTTAGGGTATTCTTTAAAAATACATTTGAATTTTTAGCTAAATTTCAAAAACAAAAACAAATTTTTTTAAACTATCTTTTTTTTTAGTTTTCAAATTTTGGCTTGAATTTTAAAAACGTCTTTAAAAA
>JAOANK020000022.1:1849993-1864849 GCA_026257165.2 Telfairia occidentalis | reverse complement strand
TTTAACTAAAAAAAAAAAAAAAAAAGGGCAGCTTCCACCAAATTAAAGTTACCTCTGGACTTCAGGTTTTGTAATAACTTATTTTCAGCAAAAACAGATTGCAACATTCAATTATTTTACATCCACAAGGTCTAATAAGATCTTCTCTAGCTCTTTCCCATCACCCCATTCATGGATCTTAGCCTTTACAAGTGTTTGATCGGATTTTATGCGCTCTGAAAGTGGATAGAGCTTCCTAGGCATTACATGGTCTCCTTCTTGAAGCCTCAGGGTCGGGCAAAAATCACCCCTCCCATCTCCAATGTATATGAATTTACGTTTTTCGCTTTCAGAAGCTCGGATTTGGTCAATTACCAGGCCCTGCAACGGAACCACGGTTGTGAACTCATAAGTGTATTAAAGCAATGCTAATCCCCACATCAGAAAAAAGACCTAACCATTTCACCCAAAAAAGGAATGAAGAAATAAAGGAATGAAGATAAGAGAATCAATGCCATCCTATCTAGATATCCAATGTTGTCTTCTCCATTGGGAGTGGGATCGGATTTCTGGACAGAGTACACCAAATGGTTTGAGGAAAATTGATTTGCCATACGATGGAAGTAATTTTCAAAGCTACCATTTTCCAGGAACTACTTATGAAACTCCAATGGAATTCCATGTGGGGTAGGGGAGTAACCAATAATACAGCGAAATGGAACCATGATAAGTCAAAGCAAAGCAGCAAAAACAGGTTATCAGTTTCTCCATAAATATGTCTGATCAAGAGTACAAAAGATGGCTTTCATGGCTCTGTTTTTCCCCCACATATCATATAACAAGAAACACATTTTAATCAGCAGAGCTCATACCTTGAAAGGTAAAGCTTATTTTAGTGAGCAGCTAAAGAGTTTTCTTCTTTAATCAGCAGAGCCAATAAACAGGCCATTCAATCATAAAGCAAGATACAAATTCAGGATTAGATCAACAAGTAACTGAGTAATAATACCTTGCACATATTTGATGGGCACAAATTGCAACCATGAGGAGATGAATCATCATGATATGGTAAAATTCTAAGCCTTCCCTTCCCATCTACAAAGGTAGGATTTGTGTTGATCATTGAAAAGCATTCCAACACACCATGATGTTCTAAGATTGTCTCAATGAAAAACTGATTAGCATCACTAATTATCCTTAAGTCACACCTGAGATAACATCAATTCCATGTCCTTCTAGTGAGTCATCAAAACACTATAATCAATGCCCTAAACAATCTTTAGACCACCAATTTAATCATAAACAGATGAGAAAAGCTACCCAGCAGCTTGAGCTGATTTAATAGCAGCAATAATTCGTGGATGCAATGCAGCGCCTTTCAGACACTCTGCAATATCCCTCATAGTTCTTCCCTGCGATTGGAGCTCCACCATCAAAGTATCCTTTCATAATTAAGCGAGTCAATCCCAGTAATCCCCATTAAGAGTAAATTCAACATAAGCAAGATTATATTTCAGCAAGAATCGAGGATTAAGCATACGCCAATTTCGCAATTCTTCATCAATAACTTGTATTGAATAAGAAGAATCATTCTCCATTTCCCTAATTGCTTGACCTTCTATTCCATAGCAATCAATGAGAATTGAAGTAAAGTAAAATGCAAATAGCGAACCATGAGAGAGTTCCAAGGCAAGGAAGAGTAAAGCTCGTTGAAGAGATTGGTGAGACCCATTTGAGTCACCACCAAATTATCACTGTCGCCATCAATGATCGTCCGATCGAAGTCGAAAACTATCGTAGTCCCAACCATCTCGACCACCGCAAGCAATCCAGCTACTTAAACCTAACCGGATCCGCAGCGATCCAAGAGGCCGGGCGGGGTTGTTTGAGCACCGTCAACTCAGCCGCCGGAGATGCTATCAGACGGCGGCCGATAAGTCGGAAAAAGAAACTTTAGCAGGCGTTTGTCTCTGATTGGAATTTGTAATATGAGATTTAATTATTAAAACTAGTTTTAATTTAATAAGATTCTTTTACTATATTAAGTAAAATTGTAACTGGCCAATCGAAGCATAACTGCCATAGCAAAGTTCAACCACCAAACTAAAAAAAAAAAATTTAATTATAACCTTTCCAATAATAATTTTCGTTAATAATATATTTCATTGTAAATTCAAAATTAGAAAATAATATGAAATTAAACATGAAATATAATTATTAAATTTAAAAAAAAAAAAAAAAAAAAAAAAAAAAAAAAAAAGGAGTATTTTAGGATGGAATTTATAAGGTTGGGCTTTCTTTAGAGTTGGCATTTAGGGCGGAGCAACGACGGGAATGCGGTTTCTATCTCGGCACCGTGGGGCTTTCTGTCCCATCCCCGCAGGGACGGGGACAAAAAATTGAGCCTATTGAGCTTAACAATTTATAATGTTATTTTAGTATAAAAATTAATATTATATATAAATATATATAATTATAATTGATATTTAAATGATATTATAAATACTAAATTAATTTTTTACAATAAAATTGGGGTAGGGTTGGGGACGTGGGATCAGTTTGACCCTCGCACTAGGTCAAATCAAGGATTCTCCAACCCGATCGAGTAGAGGATCTACAAGGTTCTAATCTCACAAGTCTTTTTTGCCAACCCTATTTTCCTTTGATCAAACAATAGATAATTACTTCGATCTTTTTTCAACATCTCTTCATATTATTTAGCTATTTGAACATATTTGTTTTGAAAATTAAAAGCTAACATATGTAATCATCCATTAATATTAACGGACTAACAATGGACCAATCAATTTATCAAATTTGTATTCACCCATTAAAAAATATTTTTTAGTTCATGTAAGAGTGGAGATTCGAACTGCCAACATTTTGGTCGAGAGTATATATCTTACCACTTGAGCTATATTCAACTTAGTCCCCTAAAAAACCAATTAAATCAAAGCATATGCAACCTACCTTATTTGCATAGCATTAGATTGTTTAAAAACTATCCATTTTCTGTCGAATATTAAAAACTTTAAAATCTAAGAACAAAATAGTAACAATTAGTATATTAATTGAATCAATTCAAAATCAGAACTTTTAAAGTCAAAGAAGAACTAAATACAAAGAAAGCGAGGATTGTACGAACGACGATGATGATGCTCATAAGCGCCGCACATGAACGTGTCTTAAAACTGTTTAAATAGAAAGCGGTAATCACGCTAAGGCTGGCAAAATTTATACAAAAATTCTTCATTCGGTGAATCCCAGCAGGCATTTCAATCATCTTCCGGGTCCATCTCACTCAATTCTGTATTATAATATGAAACATAGAGAGAGAGAGAGGAGAGAGAGAGTTTTGAAATATTGATGGGAAAAACTGGCGGGTGGGACAGAGAATATGATAAATTCATAGCAAGCAGCAGCTCAATTCAACGTCACATAATAAATAAATATGTTGGTCAGATTGAAGAATATACGAATCCACAAAGTTCAAGAATATGATCTCTTTATGTCTGATGACTACAAAAGAATGAATGTGTCTCCTCCCTATAGTTATTTACCCGTCATGTAAACCCTTTCCTCACATCTCTCCCTATCTACAAACGCCCTTCAACAAATCAAAAATCTGGAAAAGAAAAACTTACAAGACAGACAGACTTTTGAACCACATCATGGCACGGCACGGCACGGCCCCCGTCGATGTTTATGAGACGCGGGTTTTTATTGGTTTTAGCTTCAATCCCATGCTTTCTGGCGAAAGGAGCTCCGGGGAGATGCAAGATGGACTGAGTGGACTCCGAGGACTGTCGCTGAATTGGCATGGCCTATACAACCCGTACCCCATGAAGAAGTACTCCATAGGTATCAACATTGCGTGTGGCTGCTCTTCGGTTACCATCGATCCACAAGCTTGGACCTGCGCAAACGACCCGTAAAGTTAATAATTTAACAAAAGAACCTAGGCCAGTTGCCACTGCAGAATTCATCGGCATGCTTTCATTCAATTTTGAATGTCATACCTCTACCAAGGCACTATATCTTCTATCCAATTTTGATATCATATGGAGCGCTTCAGAATGGAAAGGTGAGCTATCCCCAACGAAAATGAGAGTACGACACCGAAGCCTCTTCAACCCTTCAGTAATGTCTGGTCTACTGCAAGAGGCAAACAAGGTTGCCGATCAGCGTACACGAGTGGAAAGAATCGTTGAGATGAAAAAAAACATTTACCTATTAATTGCTTGGAGGAGCCTCAACACATTGTTGCTCTGTCTCTCATCTAGCAACTGTCAGAACAGATATACTATCTTTATCAAACCAGCCCTAATTATGAAGAATCAACAAGAAACATTGCACAACAGCAAGAAACATGACAGAAAAACTGGTTCTAGACAGTGTAAAAATATCGGTATAGAATGATTGACAAAAAAGGACATACTTTTCTACATGCTTGAACTATATCAGATTCTGCAACTTCGGCACTACCACGGACCTCCTGTTGCAGGTTATAACAATCTCATGAATCCAGTCACCAACAAGAATATAAAAGGCGAACTCAGATAAACAAAGTGACTCTAAGAATGGAAATTATATAACCTTGCTGAAGTACCGTTGTAGCAAGCACTCTTTCAGCAAACCGCACATGCCGTAGAAGTATAACAAGTTTGACATTACCTGCAATTACAAGGGATATGTGATAGCTAAAATGTATCAAAACCTGAGAACACTACTCGGTAGGAATAATGACAAGCCTTGAAAAGGGTACCTACCTTATTATAGAACCACTCCGACCAAGAGGGTGACTTGCATAAGGGGGATATAAGAATTAAACCAAGGACACGTTCTCTATATTTCAACTGTAGAATAACAAATTGATCAGACAGAGAAACTTTTGATTGAGCTTCACACAGAATTTCATGATGAGATGAACATACAGAAAAAAGAGTGAGAATGTAAGCGCCAGCTGTTACCCCCATGCACATCACTGCTCCAAGTCTGTAATAGAAGTAGCCCAATTAGAAATCAACTGCATCAACTTTGATCTCAAAATTCTAAATTGGAGAAAGAGAGAGAGAGCATTGTAGTTACCCAAAATAGTTGAGAACCTCGAGGATTTGATCTGCTAAATCATCAGCAGACGGCGAAGGATCATCCTGACAAATCTCAGCAGCTCCTAACTGCAAGAACTCTTGGTAAAGTTCCAAAAAGGAAATTATGTGAATATAGTGTTCAGGAGCAGACACAAAGCTTTCCTCCATGCATACAAATTTACTCAATAATAATACAAACCTCATGTCCTGGGGGACTGATATGGTAGATGCAAAAGTTGTGAAGTAGCAATGAAGCTGCTTCGGGGAAAAAGAATAATCCTTGAAAACATGACATATCTGCAAGAGCTCAGGGAAAAAACACCACTTAAAAGTTATTTCACATATTTTAATGATGAAAATAGCAAGCTACTGAATATCAAAATATCATCATCAAAGTCAAGACAAAAAAAATAACTCCAAGCACTTACGATTTAGAGCCAAATCAGGATAAGTAATTAGTGGCGGCTTGTCTTGGTCTCCGCAGACAATTACAGACACAGAACCCTGGCCAGTTCGTACATGATGCTCCTGAGAATGACACAAGGGGCATTTGTTACATCAGAAAGATGATACGGGACGTATTGAGAGGAATCACAACATTCAAATCATGAAGAATGTCAATAAGAAACACCTCATAGCTGTCCCAATCACATATTATTTCCATATGAGCTATGGGTGAGTAAAAAGACAGCCTTTTAGGAAAGAAAAAAGCTCAAGTACTCCAACATTTCCAGCCAATTATATCCTCAAGAAACAGCCCATGTGCTTTCAAGATGCCCAAGCTAACTTGTCCCGTCAATTTAGTATAACTTTATAAAAGTAGTGTAAAACAAATATATAGTTCAGCATTTAAAGTATTATTAGCTTAATACTTATGAGAATAGCCAAGATAATCGGCAGCTACCCTATCAACATAAATAAAGGTTCATTACGAAAAGAAGAAGAAAACAAGTGGGTACGGCTTTGGTTTATTCGATAGACTGCAATGTGCTTTCAGCGACATTAGAGATCACATTCAGAGCGAATAAGTTTAACAACGAAGGGAAGCACCAGAGAATGAGAAATGTCAAAAAGTAGAAATCCTTTCTATCTGCAAAAATTATATTATAAAAAGAAAAAACCACCACTGCAAGTAAAACGAATGGAAAAATATCTCACAAACAATACCATCTACAAAACCCATTGATTGGAAAGTTCAAACTAACAATCCGTAAAAACCCCCAACTGAACAATAAAAGATCATTAAAAAAGCACAAACTAAAGAGATATACAAGATGTCGTCAATCCATCATGGCCTTCATAAAAGCTCGACCAGGTGAAAAATCTTCATCAAAAGGGGTAAAATAAAATTGAATACGAGGGATGACAACAAAATGGAACATATTAAAAACCAAAAAGAAAACGTAACAATTGGAAAAAGGACCCCAGAAGCTAGAAATAAGAAATGCGCAAAGCCCATCGTTATCACATCTTGCATTTAAACAAGTCGGGAAAACACCGAGCCCTGAATCAAGAAAGTAACTTCAAAACCTACCCATTATGTTGCTAATTAATTAATTAAGTTTTTTCGGAAGAGGGGTTGAACTTAATTATTGAAAGCTTCCAAAACTCGGAAAATCCTCGGTCAATCGAGCCTCGGAGATGAACCAGATCGGAACGGGAAAGAAAAAAAGAGTGGTAAAGTTATAATCCCCAAATAATTTCCTACTTTTTCTTCACATCCAAACAAAGCTATGGAATGCCATAAGACAATTCACCAATAATGAGAACCCCCAGCCCCACAGCCAAAAGAAAACGGGATATTTAGCCATCAAATCAGCAAAAAAAAAACGGGTTACATCCCTCGATCGACAAAAAAGAAAAGAAGAAGAGAAAAAAAAAACGTTTCAACTCCACCATAAACCAAACCATTAATTAAAAACAAAGAAATGAGTAATTAACACAAACCTTTCCACCGAGATAGATCTTCTCCATGTCGACGGAAACTGAGTCGTTAGAATCTGCCATGGCCGTAGCTCTATGTCCGATAGCGCCACCAGCAGAACCGCCGCTCGCCGTCGCTCACGGAAGTCCTCTCTCTCTCCTTTACTCTCGTCTCTCGTCTTCCAGAATTATAGGCTTTGGATTCGTTGGCTTATATACAAAGCGATTCTTTCTCCTCTCTCTGTATTTTTAATAAGCACTTTCTTTCTTTCTTTTTCTCTCTTTTATTTATTTACTTTTTCTCTCTCTCTCTAACTGGCAAAATTAACCTATGGTTAACCTCCACCGACGGTCTGAGACCCTCCGCACCAACTGATATTAACTAGTTAACCGTGGTCAAAATCCCGCCAGCTCAGCTGATAAAACAAAAAAAAAAGCTAAATGGCTCTTAAACTTATCAAAACGGCGTCGTTCTTAAGGCCGTCGAAACGGCAATCCATTAGGAATCAAAGGGACAGCACACATCCTTCGCAGAGACTTTGGGCTCCATTTATGAACTTTTGTGGGGGTAAAGTGTTTGATTTATTTCTGATAAATTTTTAAGCTTTCAATTTTAGAATTTAGTAACTTTTTTAATTTTTAAACTTTTTAAGCTTTTGTTTTGATTTGTGTTTCAACCTAACATAGGTAAGACATTTATTATTATAAATATTGATGGTTCAATTTTCATTTTATTAAAAAATTCTTAAATTTTAAAAAAGTCTCATAAATAAAAAATTTATTAAATGCACCAGAAAATTTACTAACTTTTTTTAGTTCAAATTTATTAAAAACAAAATTAATAACTAATTAAATAGGTTCCAAACTTTTTTGAGTACAAAATTCAAGAGATAATCGTAACAAGTTAGTGTTCAATCGTATCTAGGAGGCTTTTGAAGACCTAATTTACGAGGCGATTGCATCCGAAGAATGGAAAACCGGACGTCAGAATCACTTGACAATCTATGATCAATTAGCAATCACTGTACCTGAGGACGAAAAATGGAGGCCCCCATAACCAACAACTTACAAGCTTAATACGGATGCAATGGTGCTTAATGGTCGCCTTGGTCTGAGAATCATTATTCGTGATGCACAAGGTGAATTGCTATTGGCAGTGGAGCAGATAAAGGATTTCATGGGACCTGTAGATCTAGCAGAGGTAATGACACTCAATGAGAGGATAAAGATAGCCAAAGAGGCAGGAATTTGACCTATCATGGCAAAAATAGATTCCCAAACAGTTGGGAAGCTTATTCATAAGAAGGACCAATTCGAAAGTGAGACACAACTGACCGTGGATGAAATCAACAAGAAGAAAAAACGCTGCGAACTCGACGACAACATCATTATTCGAAGAAAGCAAAATGAGGTTGCTCATTTGTTGACAACCCATGCAAGAAAAAACCAGTTTTCTAATACTTGGTTGGAAGATTTTCCATCCTAGGTACCTTCCTATCCTTAATTAATTTTATTGATTTTATGCTTTTGTACTAAAAAAAATTCAGGAGTATATATATATTTTTTTTAACAGAGATTTAATACAAACTTGTTAAAATTAAAAAGTTTTATTTGAGTGGACTAAATGTCCGAAATCTGTAAATTTTTGTTAACTTTTTAAAGATAAAATGAAATGATAGGCAGGTGGGGCCCTATATATTAGGTTTGACTAAAAGCTGATTGGTGTCATAGTGATGCTTACACCTGTCATTGGATGCCCTTTTTGTGGGACCCACGTGGGCCCTGCCCCGGTGATGTAGGTACGGATTACGTGTACAAAAGAGTCCTTCGAAGTTAATTTTTTTTATTTAAAATAATAATAATAATAATATTTATTTATTTATTTTTATTTTTTAAAAAGATTGCTTGCCTTTGCTCCGACTCAATTATTAATCATATGGCCATTTTAATCATATTTTGATATTAATTTGACTTACATTTGGCAATTTCTTAGTGGTTCCCTCTCATTCCTCACCAACCTCATATACATGCTTTTTGGGTGTGGAAATTTGGGGTTTAAGGTGAGTGATTTGGTTTAATTTTTAGTTAAAATTTGACTTATGTATTTTATTTATTTTTTTTAAAAAGGTTAAAAGTGATATCAAATTTTCACTTTATTTGAAAATCAAGTTAGTGCCCAAAATTTACCAAAGGACCAAACACCAATCAAAGTCGAATCAATAGACTCATTTTTTTAAAAAAAATATATTTGAAAACAGTGAAGTTATATATCAAAATATTTTACTTAACAACATGTTTACAAAATACAATTAAAAAACTAAAAGAATGGTATCGTCGACTAATTATTTAAAAAAAATATATATATATAAAAAGACTTGCAAAGAGAAGAAGAAAAAAAAAAAGGGAGAAAGAGAGGAAAAAATGTCATATGAAAGAGATATTGCCACCACCGTGGTCCGTGACTACATAACTGATTATTTTCAGAGGAGATGGTTCAATCAGATTGGGAATATTCTAGAAACTAATTCTTTATTCGGGAAAATTGTGCAAGAAAAGAAAACAAGGTATTTTCCAAGCCTCTTATTTTCTTTTAAATAATAATAATAATTGAAGTTGCTTGAAAAGTAATCTCAGACTATTGGATTAAGCAGTTTGAACCAAAGCTTCTGTAACTACTGGCGGTTTTGTTGGCTGTCTTATTGAAAGATAATTTAACCAAAGAAACACACAATTTTGGCTAAAATTCGATTCGTTGATTAGATCCACTTGGGCTTTTTAAGAAAAATGGCAATTTCCTTGTTTCTGAAGGCCGGCTTTTGGAATTTTGGTCAAGGTCCTAAATGAAATGGGCAGTCTGATATTTTTCATTTGGTATAGATTCTTTGTTGGGTTCAAGAAAAATGAGAGAGATTAAAAATCTTAGTTTGTTCACCATGCAAATCACATCCTTACGAGAAATTAATCGCATCGAACCCAAATCATCCATTAAAATAAGGATAATGTATCGAAAATGGCCGAAATAGTGTTTAGTTGATGGCGTGCAGCTACATTGTGATGGTCGCATCCTCGAATACGGTCCTGCACACCAAAATGAAATGGAAATCTCATAATTCTAAGTTTGTGTTGTCAAAATGTCTAATAGAAAACATGACACCAAGTGCAGTTAAATATTTGAGTCATATTCATGAAACACTGGAGGATCATGATGTATCAGAAAAGTCTTTTCTTTAGTTCTTTCCTTCATTTGGCTATACATGATCTTACATTTCGCAACCATGGTTGAATTGTTGCACTTTTGAGTAGAAAATCCATCATTCTTGGCATAACGATCTGCCTACCCGAACGCGACGAACTCCCACTTGTAACTTGGCCAACTCCTGAAAGATCTTCAACAAAAGATCAGGGAGATAACAAACTGAATCTGAAGTAGTGTTTGTGGCAACAACCTTTCTTGTTGAATCGTGTTACTCATTCATGTCAGAATCTACATCGGAGTGTGGATTATGAACTTCGCCCTCACTGTTTGAATCGTTATTATCAACAGTTGACCTCAATTGGGCAGTAGCATCAGAGTTCGAGATAAGATCATACTTTATAAATTTGATCTTCTCATTCTTTCTTTCAGCCTTTCTCCGTCGCTTCTGCTTTGCCGAACCATTTTCAGCTGTTGACATCGTACGTGCAACGGTTACAAAGGCTGCATTTATAGATTCATCCATCACTTTGTCGTTTTCACCTCCAGTTTCCTTCTCCCCTTGCTTGTCAATGTAAAACAAGAGATCATCATCTACTTTATCTCCCTCCAACTCAGGATGCTTTGAGTCTGATTTGGAAATATCAAGAACTAATTTGGCTCGATGATCAGAGATAGTATCATCAAATACTCTTACACCTTGATCTTCAGCCTTGAGAAGCCACTCTGAAGAAAAAGAACAGAAAATTCGACCATTGACGACCATTGACCATACCATTAATTTGTATATAAATATAAAAACTATTATCGACTTACCGAGAAGTACTTTAGGTGACGATCTGTTGGGTCGATTTACATTTTCGTTGTTAGGAATTTGGCTTTTGACCCATCTAATAATTTGAGAAGATACAAGAGAACTTGAGAAGGCATTTAGATAAGAGATGGCTCTGCTCTGATTTCCATGCTCCCTGAATATAACAAATAACAATATGACTTTCCGAGGAAGATTCAGCTCAAAGTTCCGAATATGTTCGTTATTTATATACCTGAAAAATTCTATGGCCTCATGAGTAAGAATCAATCTCTTCACAGCAAGAAATGCCACATGTTCAGCATGTAAGTCGACGGCTTTCTCGGGATTCAGAAATGAATAGTCAACCAATATAAGAGCATCATATAGAACCTTCCTTAACAGAACTTCATCTTCAGTACCCTGCAGAAAAGGTTTATAATCACATCACATGGTTTTGGGATCATGATTCAGTTAAACCTCAGATCAAAATGATGTTCGTCACTAGAGGTCAAATACAAACAGTCACTCACAATCAATTTACTTTTCCAATCAGGAATTCTTCATCTCACTATCTACTGTCATCAATTATATGTGTCCACGTATCTAGAGCATTTTAACAATTTACACCACAAACTTCTAATAATAAAACAAAAAAAAACTTATACCACGAACTAAAATCATGCAGAAAAACTAAGAAAACCAGACCGATGCATTCGGGGTTGTCCAAAAGCTTCAGCTTTCTCAATTCTAAGCTTGGAAAAAGAAAAAAGTTACACGAATCCTTTGTTCTCCGCAGACATGAAGTCATTGCTTTAATAATGTGAATAAGATAGACAAGACCATCCTGATATCTAACACACACAAAAATGTGGTCTATCAGGCAATCAGCCAAAAATGGAAGTTCAAGAGCTCTTGGGTGCATACAAAGGTGCTTTGCAAACCAGCGCATGCCCCCATAAGCATTGATAAAAATGGATACATCAAATAGAATACAAAAACTATAAAACGTTACAACTCTAAGGAAGACGCGCTAATATGTTAAATAATCACAGAAAAGCAGAGCTTACCAACAGAGACATCACAGGTAAAGTCACCTCCAGCTGGAATCTTACAAGTGTTTCTGTTGATTCAAAGATCGACCAAGATGTAAGAACATTGCCAAAATTTAAATTAAAAAACTAGATACACGAAACAAACAAAGGACAAGCAGCTATATCTTGCAGTTGCAGTGGATGATCATTGTTCAAACAAATAAGCCTATGAGCTACGTAAGGCGAGGCACACTGGATGGGGCATGTGCGCGGTATTTAAAAAAAAAAACCTAAATAGTGAGTATATTACATAGAAGGCTTATAACTTTATACAATCGCTCACAAAAATCCACATTTATTCAATTACTCATTTATCTTATACCTCATAATACTATAGTATACCTTATTTCTGTTACCCTATTTGTGTGCTTCATTAACAATACTTTTAAAAACACTAAGATGATAAATCTAGCTAGTGCAAGTAGTTTGTAATTTTACATTTAGTTAATAATAAATGCCAAGGAGAACTACATAAAATATACTATAATAAACAAGCTGGTAGCACATCAGATGTTACTGCAAAACTATACGGAATCAAAAGGATTATCATAAGAGACTTCGTATCAGACCACTAACCAAAAAAGTAGAAGTTCCTAATTCCAGTTATTGAACTAACAGCCCATATCCTTAGATCTTTCTCCAAATCTGGCCTCAAACGCCCACTGTTGAAGTCCAAGCACAGTTTCATCAAAAATGCCTCGGCAATTACAACTCCAGCCAAGTGACGAACATCACAAACACCAGAACAAAACCCTCCACGAACCTCGCTGCTCACGAGGGGTAAGAACTGATCCAATCCCTCATCTGGATGTGTCCAAATACTAATTAAATCCACAAAAGGAGTAATCAAATTAAAGTCAAGCGATTCATCGTTCTGGTAAGAATCCTTGCAAGAACTCAGATTTATAAAGCCAATAATCGCTTCAACTAAAGATTTAACCTCTCTCATTGCTTTCTTTTCCCTTTTCGAGGCCAAATCCTTTCCGAGCACGTCGGCAATCGATTTATACACCTCAGAAACCACTGGAGCAAGCAACGCAATGGTCTTCGAAGAACCACAAGGAGCCGAACAAGAACACACCAGCTGAAACAAGACTTTCATGGCTGCAACTCGGTCCAAAAAGTCGCCCTCTGTGGAGCTACTGCTACGAAACGTTAATGCGGAGTAGAACCAGATCGATTCCATGGGTGGGTCAACTCTAGCTTGCATTAACTCGTAGAATCGTTCCGTATAGTGAGAAAAACCAAGATTTCCTTTCCGAATTTCAGCTAAAACATTCTGGATCGATTGCTTAAGAGTAAGTTCGTAGTTTTCTCCAAGAAAAGGATTCTGGTTTCGGGCGTTCATGGAACCCATCGATTCAACAAGTGCCAAAGCCATGAGACTCGTTGAAATTTTATCAAATTGAAACAATTTTCTACGGAAAACGTATTGGCACGAATTGGCAGACGAAGGAGATTTCCGAATTCAGGCTAGGGTTTTGGAGGGTTTTGCAATGGCGCCACATCAGATCAAAATAGTGGAGACCATTTACGACGTGGAAGCTTATCCAGCCGTTAAAATTATCACAACATCAACGGGTCAGATGGATTTTCTCACTCAATTAAAAAACTATTTTTTATACTCGATTAGCAATTTATCTCCATTTTCTAGAAGGGGAATAAATAGCAAAAAAATAAAACACGTGTTTTCTTGAACCTTATTGGATGAAATCAAAGGACCCACGTAAAAAACCCCAAGCAACCAATAAAAATAAGCCACGTCATCAACATTTTTCTTTTTTTTAATTATTTTTTTCGCCCTTTTGAAGACCGAAGTTGAACGACCGAAAAATCGCCTTCGTCTTCTCTTCATTTTGGGTCGCACTAGAAATTGTTTGATTTTGATTAGAGCCGATTCCAATTTTCACCCAATTTGGTGAAAAAAGAATCCCACAGGTTACGCCATTTCTGTAGCGAAGTAACTCTGCTTCCACCATTGTTGAATCCAGAATTCAAACTCTCTGAATTCTGAAGCAAAGGGCTCTATGGAGAACAAGATGAATCGATTACATTGTGTTGTTTTAGTGCTTCTAGCCATTGCTTGGGTTCCGACGTTTGAGTGTTCTAAGAAGCCATCGGCGGCTGCTAGAAGAGAGGACATTCCGTACATCAAATGCCAGGTCTGCGAGAAGCTTGCTGCGCAGTTGTATCACCAAGTTGAGAAGAAACAAGCTGAGATTGCTCCCAAGAAGGTAATTCTATATTGCTGGTGTTTCATGGATCCATTTCGAATTGCTTAATATGGAACTGTATTCTATTTCATTAGTTTTTTTTCCTGCATTTGATTGTTTTTTTCTCCTTTTTTTGGGGTTCTTCGTTTAGATCTCGGAGTATCAAATAATTGAAATAGCTGAGAACGTTTGTAATCTGAAGAAAGCAGAAGCCGATTGGATTTTACAAATTGACATTGTTGAACAAGGTGATAGGCTGGAGGTAAGAGGAACAGAGATGAGTTTTTGTAATTTCCGTACAATTGATGAATTTAGCATTGAAAAATATGGCGACTTAGGTTTGTTAACTTGATTATTTATATTACCACTATTCCGGTTTAGTATTTACAACTTGGATACTGAATAGAACTATGAGTTATGAATCAAACTAATAAACTCTAAATATGAGAAATCTTTTGACTTTTTATTTTTGGATAAATTTTACCTGTAAGTTATAACTCATTGAAGATCCATATCTTTTCAGCTAGTGGAGCAGAACACGGAAGGACAATGCAATTCAGAGTGCAAGACCATT